>NQFO01003701.1:0-26270 GCA_003991265.1 Pseudoperonospora humuli | reverse complement strand
GACGCAGAATGCAGGTGTCAAATTCGTGCGCAACATGCGCGCAGCTCGTATGAAAAATAGATGGCAGCAGACACGTTTGTTGTGACGATTGATGAAAAACGAGTATAAGGTCCCGAATGTCGACATAGTTTTGTATGCTGCTGGCCGCGTACGAAAGACCTAGGTCTGGAAGAAGTTAGTCTCAAGCTTGTGGAAGGTGGATTCATTGAGGTGAGCGCATAAAAGAACACATCAGTGCCTAGAGTGTATGCTCTTGGCGACGCAACGGTAACTAGCTGGGAGCTCACCGGTTGCTATTGCTGCAGGTCGTCGTCTCTCTGAGTATGTGCTCGTCTGCTCGGCGGCGATGAAGACACGTGCCTCAAGTACTACTTGATTCCAACAGTGATTTTGAGCCACCCACCGATCGACACGATCAATGCACAGAGCCGGAAGCCATCGCCAAGTACAGACACGAGAACGTCAAGATGTGCACGAGCAAGATTTGGGCCTGCTGCACTCAATGGYGGACCAAGAACGCAAGGGCAAGATGACCATGAAGCTGGTGGGTGTCATGGGTGTGCATGTAGCTTGAGGGAGCGGACAGATGACCCGAATTTCGGCATGGCGATCAAGATGAAGGCTACCAAGGCGAAATTTGATAACATTGAGGCTATCAGCGGTGGGCACGTCGACGACTGGCACCTGTGCGCTCTTGAGGTTGGCTCTTAGACGGCGAGCATATGAGTATAAGTTCACTGTGCACAACTCACAAATCAAATGATGCATTATACATTGTACTTATTGGGCGAGTTACCTACAACCAAGATCACTGCATGAGTTGCCGAATGTTTGCATCGATCGTCTTCTGGGAAACTGAGCCACTGGAGTCACAGCCAGAGTGCCGCTGTTCGTGTAGTCGCGAATCGATGAATCATTGCTGCTCTTGTCTCCGCGGCTCACACCGAAGCCGGCATCAGCACCCACGTTGACGCCGACTTAACCGATATTTGCGTCAACAGCACTAACCCTCACGTGGATAAGCATGTAGCTGGTCCAGAGCTGCACTCACACCGCTGCATGATAGTTCCAGCGTGCGCACCGGCAGTTCAACGTCGCTAACGAGGCCGAGACGGTAGATAGAAAAAAGCAAGAGAATTAGAAGATGAGAAAGTATCCTCTTAGATTGTTCTGGATATTGTAGAAGATATTGTCACTGCCCCTATAATAAACCATGAGCAAGCAGCAAGAGGCCAAGGACATCGTGCGTTCTCGACCAGCAGTGAACGTTACAGCCGTGGACATTTCCCCCAACCCAGCAGCTCTTGCAGACGAGCTGAATTTGGAAGTAGATTTTCAGCTGGAAGCGCCCGTCGTCAACGGCGTCTGGGATATTGAGGTAGGTGTGAATGGACCATACGCGGGATTTTTCATATGTTGATTTTTGTGCTTTTTGAGAAAAGTATCTGGTGGACACGGTCACCAAGCGTCACATTATCAATATCCTTTCCACTTTGTGCATATTTGTATATTTATCTAAGGTTGTCAAGTATCGCCCGATATGTTCCCCTTGACCAAAAGCGATTTTCTTGCATGCACAACTGGGCCAAGTGAAGGCCACCGACTACGCTCAAGGGGACAACCATTTTCAGTTTTCGGTTTGTAATGCAAATGCAATTTGGAGCTTTTAGCTGACGGCATCTCTGACACTTGAGTTTAATGATTTGCAGACCCCTCGAGTCAACATTTCCAGCATTCAGCCGAGTCAATTGACCAATTGTGGTCTGTTGATTGCATCGTTTAAAGACGACGAGGGCGATATTTTGGATCTCAAAATGGTCATTCAAGTGTCGGAACAACGCGGAGGACTCCAGCGAATCATCTACAGTCCTTTGGAATAGGACCCAGTCATTGACTATGGCTTGACGTTTCCTGGCCACACAACGACAATTCTTATTTCACTTGTTGTTACCATTCACGCTAGGTACTGGTAACACGAAACACGGCAGAATGTACTTGGCGGACATTGCTGAGGATTTCTATGCTTTTTGTGGCCTGCAGATTGAGGTTAAAGTATCCAATGTGAGGTATGAGTTTCAAAGTGCATGATGCTTCAAGTCTCAAGCTTTTCGTCACCTGATCATCTACGATATGCTTTGTCCACCTGAGCGCGCGAGTGAGCTTTCGAATTTCCTGCAAGTGTTCCTCTTGTCGTTCCTTTGCCCAAAGAAACAGTCCGTACTTTTCCTTCTGGATTGCGGCCACTTTCTGAACAAGAATATCCACTTCCCGGTTGTAAGCGTCTCGATCGTCCTAGTTCACAACAAGAGCAACAACTCAACGTAAGAACAAGTAGTTGCGCTATTTGACGGCAAGTCTACACGTACCTCAATTATCTTGGCGAAGATTTCTCGGTCGACTTGAAAGCGAGCCTCTTCCTGCAGCTCAGATGTTAGCAAATCCCTGTATGCCAAAGAGTAAAATGCAACTTGCCTGTGCCGCTTTGACTCTTTCGACACGTAGCGCTTCTTCGCTAGACTTGACCCTTTTCTTGAAAGCCTGGCGCTCGGCTTTGGCCTAAAGTATCGAAAGGATGAAGCTCAACTAGCTGTGCGACAGCGTTCTACCCCTTCATGTATCTTACTTTTTGCAAAATCGATTGCAGAACGCGAACATCTTGACTAAGCTGTTCATCAAACAAGTTTTAGCATACTAGACATACTGCTTCGTGTTTTTCAGTACCTTTTCCCTTGATGTGCTAACCGCGTAATTCATCGCCTCCATTTTTGCATCCTGGTTGAGTTATCATTCGAATTAGTAGTCAGAGCCTTTTGTGAAGCTCACTTTGATGCGATACATGACTGAACCTCAGCTTTCTTCAGCAGATTGTCAATCTGTTGAATTTCCTTCCCGTCGAGTACAAACTTTCTAGCATTGAATGCAGCAAACAATTATCAATTGGCATTGATTAAGACGCATACATTCGTCTACTCACAACCCAGTTTTATCGCCTCGGTTTCCTTTCTCCAGTGCTTCGACCTTCTTCTTCAGTAAAGCATTTTCAGCTCGAAGTAGTAACAACTCGTCTTCTATTCCATCAGCTAGCAATGAAAAACATCGAAAAGGTGAGAATCCGACTAATACAGTCTGTTTGGACATGTATAACATACGAACGGGAGGTTTGACATGAGCAGACATCGCTCCACTTTGGTCACTGCCACTCCTCTTTAGTTCCTCATCCACGTTCATGCGTTCTTCGCGTACTTTTCTTGAAGAAAGTCGGCGTCCGTTTCAAAGTTTTTTTTGTTTTTTTGAGAATGGAAGTTTTACGGTTCTATGATCCCTTCTTGTAACTTACTATCGGCAATAGATTAGTCGAGAAGGGTTTCTTCCCACCAGATTTCACCGCTATTGGCACTGTGTTTGCATATCTATCTCGACGTACTGAGGTCATATAACGCAAGGCCTCGGAACTCATTGCGTTCAGCTGCTGTTTCTCGACTTGTTTTCGCTCATGATACTCTTTCATTTCGATTGCTTCTACTGCTGAAGTGATCAAACTTTCTTCAGCTTTTCGACAAATGACTTGTACTTTTCGTTTTGCAAATCTCGCAAGTGCTTGTGCAGGAAAGAGAGGACAATGCGTGACGTCCATTTCTTCCAGCAATCGACATCCTTCGAACAAGGCAGTCAATGTTCGTTCACTTAATTTTTTACACGCAGAAACGTTTAGTCGACGAAGGACTGCAGACTGTCCAGCGACTTGCACCATTCCTTCGTCCGTGACTCGAACACATCGTGATAGATTCAATTCTTCAAGGCTCAAATGCTTTGCAATAGCGTAAAGCACATTGTCCGTCAACTCCCGACAGAATGCCAGCTCTAATTGTACAAGTTTAGTGCAAGAAGCAATTATATCAATGATGTTGGGGTCGCTCAAGTGAGTGCATCCCGATAAATTGAGCGATACAAGAGCTGGACAGCGTTGCACCACTTTATGAATTCCGCTGGCCGTCAAACCCGGGCAGTAGCTTATATCGAAATGGCTTAAGTGGGTACCTCCAATCGACCGATCCAGCATATCGTCCAAAAGCCAAAGAATGCCTTGATCGGTTAATTCTGTGCAAGCCGAAAGACTCAATGACTCGATTGCCTTGGCCCGGTGACCCAAATGCCCAAGCGCTAGATCATTCAAAGCAACGCAGCCGGAAAGGTTGAGTGACTTCATCTTGAGTAGCAGATTTTTGTCCGCTATACCTCGTCCGTCACCTTCTTGATCGAACGTGAAAACTTTGTATGAAAGAGCACCTAGCTCTTCCAAGTTCAAGTACTTGAGCTCTAGACAGGCATGAGTAAGAGCTCTTATAGACAGATCAGTCATCTTATCACACTGTCGAATGTTGAGATTCTGTAGTCCTGTACACACTTTGACAATATCCAACAATCCGTCATCTCCGATACGTCGACATCCTCCAAAATTCAGCCGTCGCAACTTGACAGGATTGACCAGTGTCCTTGCTAGACATTTCAATGCACTATTGCTGAGCTGCACGCAGAGCTCCATCTCCAATACTGACAGCTCAGGACAGGATTGACCTATTGCTAGAAAACATCGATCCGTGATCCGCTCACAGAAACTGAGTGATAACTCGAAAAGTCGGGGGTTTGTGCGCACAATTGCTTCGACCCCAGCGTCTCGTATTTGCGAACAGCGCGCCATCTTCAGACGTACCAAGCGATGACAGGCTTTTCCTATTGCTCCAAGTCCAAGATCAGTGATTAATGTGCAATATGAAATGTCGAGCTCTTCCAATTGTGAACAACAAAAGGCCATACGCGTCATGGTAATGTCAGATATGTGAGAGCAGTGAGCAAGCTGAAAACGTGTGCAGAACACGTTGTTCTTCGTAATCACGTCCATATCTTCTTCGGTAATGTCAACTACGTCCTTGAGATCGATCAAACAAGCGTCTTGACTTGATTCCATGGCCAATACAAAGTAAATCACTGCTTGAGGGCTTTGTAACTCGCGCAGCCACGTGAAATTCGTCGCTTGATCGCCATAAAAGGTTGGAAAATGTACCACCACTTTGCAAACGATATCTGCAAACGTCGATACAATGGCTTCTTCGTCGTCGGAGTGATCATACCAGCTCGAGATATTCACCAGCGAATTGGCTGAACGGGAGCCTAAGAAGAACGCAAATGGCATTCGACCAAGCTCTGGGAGCGCTAGACGGCATTGTTCCGACTCGGTAGCTTGAAAATAAGTTGGCTGGATCGTTAGTACACTGTGATAGCAAAGCAAGAATAAGTCGCTGTAAATGGGCTCGCGTGGCACACTTTTCATGACTTGGGCAATACCGTGTGCATTCTCAGTCGCGACAAACGCTTTGAGGCCACACTGAACCTTTTTCTTATACGTTTCTTGCGCATGTTGCTGGTCCAAGTCGTATTTGAGAGATGCACAAATGTTTTCGGCAAACTTTTCAAGCATCTTCTTGTCATCGGGCGCATACTCGAGAGCTCGAGCAAATCGAGAAGATGCGAGTGCAAAGAGGTGGTCCGAATCGTGAGCTCGATCTCGGGTTCCCATGACGTAGTGGGCATTGATTTGGTCACGACTTAACATCCTTCCATTGTAATACGCTACATGGGCGATGTTTCCATGAAAAAAGTATGTTCCAGTTTTTTTGCCGACTCGGGATAGACATCCAATGCATAGTTGCCGTGTTTCGTGCTTGGAGTGTTCGTCAAGCTCTCGTTGAATCTTCAAATTCACACTCTCTCTCATCTCTTTGAACTTTGCAGCAGCAACAAGCCACTTGGTATCAAACTTTTCGCGGCAAATTTGCTTCTTTGCCACGGGTTCAAAGCTTTTTACTGCGACCTTGGACGTGTCGTTCTTTGCTTGAATAGAACGTGCCTCACTCGTGAGTGCATCCCGTGCCAATCTCACACGCATTTCGTATTCATCATGCAACTTTACACTAATTGCCTTGACTTGTTGTCTGCCTTCTTTCGTTTCGAAAAAGAGTCGGGTCTCTTGGTCGCTTTCCTTAAAGCACGCTCCTTTGGCTTCGTCTTCGAGGTCAGCAATGTCCTCCCGTGCTTTGACAATGCCGTTTTCAAGCTTTTGAGTCTCCACGTCAACAATGTTGTCCACTTCCACTTCATTCTGAAGCAAACCGTCCACGTAGAATCTCAGGATCGTTCCATCATACGTTCCCACCAAGTGCGTCCACTTTCCGATCTCGACCTTTGCGCCAAATGCCACGACGTCAATGTTCTTGACGTTCATACTAAAAGCCCAGACATTTCCTTTCAGCGCACTGAGGCAAAAGCGTCCAAGTGTGAGCACCACTCGCCTCGTACTTTCATGGCCATCACATCGACACCATGTTTCCAACGACACGTGGGAAGAAACTTTGTCCGGATAAAAGCGTTTGTCATAGGGAAAGACGACACAAGTACGCGCTTCCTTCCGAAAAAGGACCGACCGATTCATGGCTGCGTTCCTTACGGGACCATCTCCTTCAAGAGTACAGCCAGGAAGATACTTTCCTCGAAATTTTCCACCGTACAGACCAAAGTTTTTCGGCTCTAAAGTTCCTCGTCGATCGTTTAATGGCCAATACCCACTAGGCTTGTCAGCAACAACTACTTGTTTGAACGATGTGGCTTGCCTTATCGTTGCCTGTAGCAATAGCAACGATGCCATGGAAAAGCTGAGCATTGACACATTGTGTTTGAGACGATAATGATCACCCAAAATCTCGAAATCGTCAAGAACAAACGTGTAGCAATCTGGCATCTTTGCAACTCGTTCTAGACACAGTGATGTGAGTGGCGCTCCCAGCATCTTTGCCACTCGACGTACAATATACGCGAAAAGAGGCAAGAGATTTCGTCGTAGATTTTGCTTGTCAACTTCCGACACAGCTCTCAAGCCGAAACGAGCTCGGATTCCTTCAAACACGTGCTTTTGCCATAGCCTTTCGCTTCCTCTTCGACTTCCACTGAGCAAATTCAGTGCTTGAATCAAAAGTTGCTTCTGTAACATTGACGTGAGTCCCGTTGAGTTTGTCTTTGCCGTCTGACGCATGAAATGGCGTACAATGTTTTTGAACGTCCGTGCTACCATCTCTCCGAGTAGAAAACGTCGTATCTTGCCAGCTCGCTCTCGACATTCCAATCGTCCACCATAGACCGCAACATTTGAAAGTGAATCGTCCATGTAAGACGCTGTGAGTGTAACACAGGAAGCATCAAAGCGGTGGCTTTGGTCGGAGCTGATTGTGAACGTTTTGCCATTAATGTGCACGTGTGCTCCTCGTTTGATCTCTCGTGTGAAATCTTGAGAAGTTGGAACCTCTGGGCTCGAATACTGCAAAGTGGCGGTTCCTGACAATTGAAAGAGGAATTGGGAACGCAGTAGACCGAGATGACGCACATTGATGCCATGTCGATGGAGTTCAGTTACGAGATCAAACTCGGGCGAGTCAAAGTAGTTGGATCTCTGCGAGAGTTTGACGGCAAAGAGTGGAATGACCTCCTGGACTAGATAAGTCGTAGCATCTCTTACGCCACGAGCTTGGAGTTCCCAATCGGGCGTACGATACGTCAGCAACGAGAGTGCGTCAGGAGATAGAGGCACCGGGAAACGCTTTACCAGCTCTGGACGAAGCTGTCGCCACAAGATGCTCATACCGCGGGTCGATGGAAGCAAGTGAAGAGTGACATTGGGGTCTTCAGGTGGCATAGCTCGCGCAAAATGGACAACAACGAGGTGTTTGTGGCCATTGAGGTAGCCACGCATGTCGGCTGCTGTGGTGATACTCTTGGACGTGACGTCTTTGTAGCCCCTCGCACTATGCCGACTGAGGTTCAATCGAGCAGCGACACGAGCAAATGCCTCATCGAGCTCCTGGTTCTGGAAAGAGATCGTTTTACCTCGATCGGCACTTCCATGAACAAGTTGAGCGGCAACTCGTTGGCCGTCACCTGATTGCGTCCAAGTTGTGGCTTCCATCGGCAGTTTGGACGAACACAAGACACGAAATCCTTGGAAATCGACAGTGCATTGCAGTGGAACGCGGATATGACCAGAGCCGCTCAGTTCACGAAGGTAGATGGCTGAGTTGCGGACTTCATGCCCTCCAGCCTTTGCTGCATATTCGTGGGAAGCTTCAAAGCGGCCATGGTCGTCGGTGCAAACTTTAAAGAGAATGTCGTGAGCTTCGTATTTCCATCGTGTCGTACGGCGAATATTGTCGCTTCGTCCGTCGATTTGTGCATTGTTGCAAGGAAGAATGGACTTTTCTCGAAGTGGCAAGTAGAACTCCCGTACGAGAACTAGCGCAATAGCACTCGCAGTATCAATGAAATCCTGGCAAACATGCAGGATTTCAGTGTATTTGGCTTGCATCTGCTCCGAATCCGCTTCACCAAGTTGCAAAGCATTCTGAAAGCGGTCACTCCATCGTGTACGATGGGCGGGTAAGATTGGATACGTCGAACATGCGCGCAAGTGACGCTTTTCCGTCTCCAAGAGCGACATTTCAGCTTCTTTCCAAGCTTTCATTGCGCTCACAAGCTGAGCGTGCGCTTCAAGCGCTTTCTTCCTTTGTTGTTCGACCATGTGCCTCTCGTTTTGCACCAAGAAGCTGCTAGGATCACAATTGTGAAGATTGGCTTCTACTTCATGACTTTCCAACGTCACCATTTGCCTCAAGAGCTTTTCGTTCTCATGTTGGATCAAGTCGAGCAAGTTCTGGATCAATCCGAACTCTAAATCGCTTTCGGTAATGTTCACTAAGGCTGTTGCAAGCTGCGATGACCCACGAATGATTCGAAAATGGTCATACAAATCTCTTGCCAAGGCATCAGTGTCGTAGGATCTATCATAGCGACGAAATGTCGTCACGTAGTCACAAATGTGACGCTTTGACGGCAGTTCCTGCAGCAATTCGGCCAGTTTAAAGTCGGTCATGCCATCACAAACGTGTTTGAGTCGCTTTTGTAGCTTATGAAGCGATGGATCTGGGAACGCAAGTGTCATTTGGAGCGATATTTCATCGCGTGTCAAGCCACTGGAAGACAAGTCGAATGGAAAGTGACCGTGCATCATGTGCTCTCTTCGTTCCTTCGTTCGAAATGCACGATCGGCAGTAGCTTCTTTATCAACAAAATGAGTTTCAGCTTCTTCACTCGTGTCAGTCTCTGGAACTTCTCGAAGCAAGTCCTTTGATCCCTTACGCTTACGCTTCGTAGCTTCTTCGACTCTCGCAATATCGTTGAGCATTGATCCCACCAAAGCCGACTCTTGTTTAGCGTTTAGGAGCTGAGCAACTAAACCTTTGGCAACTTCAGGCTTCAGGTAGTCCATTTCAGTATGAGGTAATTGTAGTGCTACGTCATGCTTCAGATACCCCTGCTCTTCTTCCATTTCTCGAAATCGATACTCTACCTCCTTTTGCGCAGCCTGAACTGCTTCTTCGACCATCAAAGCGAGCACTTGGTCACGACTGAACGAATTTCCTTTTGCTCGTAGCTTGACCTGTTTCATACGAATTTTCGCTTCAAGCTTCATTTTGTCGACACTGTGAGCAGGTTGAACATCGCGGTCCTTCCATTCGTTCTCGACGCTTTGTCGCGCTTCCTCTAAAGCAAGCCCACGGGCGTGGTAAAACGCCTGTTTCTCCGCTGTAAATCGGGCTGCTTGTCGACCTTTTCGCGCTCGCCAAGTACTCTGAAGTCTTACTGCCGAGCGCTGCATGATTTCTTTGCGATAGTGTACCAAATTGCGATACCCACCATGGTCGAGAGGAACAACATTCGATAGTAGCTTTGTACGGTGCTTTGGAAGGTACTTGGAGTAATTCGTCTTCAGTGGATCATCGTTTCCCATTGCCAAGGCACGTTCATGAATGATGACTTTGTTCCATGTCGTCAAGGCTTCTCGAGGTTGACCAACTTGTCGAGCAAGAGCGTACTTTAAGTCGTTGACGTTGATTAGACCCAGTTTGTATTGCTGAATTGCACTCATGTGCTGAAGCACAAAGCGACTCAATTGCTCGTACTTCCATGGATGTCCAAACAATTCACACAGATACCTTGAGCACTCAATTGTCTCGATACAGCAGTTGTGAAATTCCTCGAACGTCATCCCAAAACTCGCGTTAGCTCCTTCAATATCGTCATTTACTGGTAAAACGCGATTCAGCTTCAAGAATTCTCGTTCGACAAACGGTTGAAGAAATTCACGAGTTGGAGCACGTGGAAGGTGGAGATCACCAAGACGTGAGAGTATACTTAAAACGACATGAAACACTTCGACAAGAGGCTCTGGATCAATGACTTGGATAGCGGTACTGAAACCAAGTCGAGTTTGTCCATGACTCCGAGCAAACATCTTGAAGAGAAATTTGATTTTGTCCGTCAAGGCACATCGTCCAATGCCTAAAAGCAAAGCAATCGCAAGATCAATCAACTGGAAAGCGAAAGCAGTGGAAGTATTGAGCGTGTTTTTCCTGCTTAAACACTTGAAAAGAGGAGCAACGCGTTGTTCCTTGTCAAAACTTTGCTGGGCTTGCTGGAATAGAAATTGTTCATTCTCATGGATACAACAAACGCGTTCCAATTGCGTTTCTCGAGTTTTCAGTTGATCTTCCGCAAACAAAACCTGAGATCGGAGCTTCGTTTCTTGTCCAGGAGCACGAAGTTTCGACGTCGTGAGTGCCGCGTATTCCTCTTGTGCCGTGGCAAGGTCGTTTTTTGCCGTATTAATGTCATGTTCGTATCGCTCGAGCTCTTTGCTATGGAATCGTAATCTCGCATTGCCTAATGGATGGTCAGTACATCTTACAGCAGCAACTTCATCCACATAACTCGCATACTCTTGCTCTGCTGTTTCCATCCTTGTGTCAATACTTTGCTTTTGTCGTAACATCTCCGTGTCTTCAACACCTTCTCGGTCTCTTGTCGTTTTATCTTGGATATCAAACGTAACGAAAAAGACATCGTTCGGATCCAGCTCTTTTCTCGCACGCTCAAGGTCGGCCATACGTTTTGCCCAGTGTTTCTCGCGCTTCATTTGTAAGCTGCTCTCTTTCTGCGCTAGAGCTTGAAGTTTCCCCCTCTCTGCAGCCAACGTCGTCTCAAATATTTCCTTTCGAGCACGAATCTTCATTTCAAAAATCTCGTCTTCTTTTGCTCTTGCTTTCATTTCGTTTTCGAGAATTTTCTGCACTCGATTCTTTGGTTTCTCGTATGTGTATCCGAAAAAGAGTGGACTCCGTGTCGTTGCGTCAAACAAGTCAGGGATTGAACGCTTGATGACGCGAGGCTTTCGCATCATTGCGTCAGCGAGTGCAGAGCCACTTTGTAAAGGTGCTGTGTGACTGGTATGCTCAGCCAATGTCTCCTCACTTAATAGACGTATTTCATCCTTTCCATTGCCTACTGAACCTGAACCTATCGGATGTACAGGTTCTTCGTGGTCACTACTGCTTTCTTTCTCCTCTTCACTTACGTCACTATCCTCTTCGTCATTCTCGACACTGTGCACATCGTCTTTGCTGCTTTCCATCTTTACTGAATTCTCTGCCACTTTTTGCTGCTTCTTTTCCTGCTTACTATCATCCTGATCGTCAACGTCGCTTTCATCCTCACTTGCTACCGAAGAGCTCGCACTGTCGTCGGTATATCCATCAATTTCGCGTTTTGTTAGAGGCAGCAACAAAATGTCACCTTTGTTATACTCCTCAAGCGCTGCTGTTGCCTGACCCTCGCGTTGCATTGCAAAGCCTATGCAGGCTGGGTGCCAATTGGTGCTGAACAGATTGTTGGCCCACACAGTCTCTTGATAATCCACATGAGTCATCGCTTGAACAAATAGCGGCCACTTCACAATCTCGAGAAGCTCAACGCCTTCGATCGATCCAAGCAAACGTAGCTTCAGGTCATGCAAGGCGACAGCTTTTTGTCGCAGTTGACTCTTTGCATTTCGTTTTCTTGCTTCAAACTCTTCAACAAAAGCAGGCAAACCATCGAATCTTGGCGTCTCAGCATCACTTTTGTGGACTTCCACGACTGGAATTGTACGTTGAGAAAGCTCCGATTTGACGCTTTCAATCTCAGCTTCCAGTTGCACCACGAGGTTTTCGAGATCCTTCATTTCGTTGATAAGACGATCAACTTGTCCATGTGCGTTTGTGATATCCAGCAAGTTCAATCGAGTGACATTATCTGCTTCTGTCGTAAACGCTTTGACAAGATCCGTGTACCAACGCAGAAATTCTGTGACTCGAATGACGTCCCAATGTTGACAAAACGCAAATATCTGCGAACGAGTGGCGACATCAGCACTCGATCTTCGAACTCCTTCGGTCAAATCTGCAGTGGACGTCAATTGGGTTTCCAGTAATTTGTCATTGTCGCGTTCGTCTTGTTCGAGATATTTGGAAATTTCGGCGCCCATGGCGTTCGAGCGGAATCAAAAAAGAAAAAAATGCCAATGACCACAATTCTCAAATTACGAGCTTGGAGCTAGAAGAACATGAAGGTGAGAGCACGATGTGCTGAATGAATGCAATGGCACACTTGCTGCGGTGAATGCTTGACGGATGGCTCGCGTCTTTTCAACAAGGTCAGAGTTTGGGCTGTCAAAATTTATGGAAATATCTCGGAGGATTTGATTCGTATTGTATATCGTGTGGGATAAATTACGGAAATTCCACCATCTTCAACATTGAATTTATATTATTGGTAAATGGGGAAACTATGACGCCGTCAGAGGCGCCATGTTAGTGTGGCGAGTGTGCCACAAGATATTGAGTCAAGTCAAGCCTAACGACGCTGTCTATGGAGCACCTTGTTGGCATTACCCATGCCGACGGAAAACTGCCGCTCTACGTTGACCTTCCTTCATGCAATCTTCGTTGCCAAGGTGAGTGCCATACCATCAGAAAAGAAACAAGCGTAAACAAAAGCCACGATTCGGATTGCGGCAATCGCCCGCCCGCAGTGTCGATTTTATCTCTCCAATTGGTATCGGATAGTTTCATGCGCTTACTCTTGACCAACGTCAGGAGGAATCGTCATACTTTCGACAAACGCTAGCGATACAGTACTTTCACGGAGGCAATGCAGCAAGTCCCGGCATTGGTCCTGGTCCAGCGTGTGGTGCACACCGTAGTGCTCATCGGCTACAACGTCAGCAACCTCAATCGACTTTTCAAGCAGAGGCCGTGCAAGCTCAACTTTGGCATACTCGGGGTAATGGCTCAAGCGCATGATTGTTTTCGCAGACTCGAGCTGGATAAAGTGTAGATTGAATACCAGAGTCGGCAAACAACGCTTTCGAATGGCCGTATCCTCGTCAGCATCGTTAGAACAGCCAACGAGCCATCCATTTTCAAAGTGCAGCACCTCCAACATTGCCGCTACCGACCGTGACACGTGGAACATTAGATCTGCCAGGAAACCCTTCTCTTCACTGTACAGTGACAGCGTCTCCGCACCAGGATTGTTGATGCAGCTTCTCCATAGGTCAAACTGCACAAAAGCCTGGATATATGCGCGCCAGCAGAGAAATTCGCGCACGGCTCGTTCAATTTCGTCATCTGTTCGCAGCGTTTGGGTGTCACGATTCAGTTCTAGGATCGCGATCGAATCATCAGGCAAGCCTCCTTCGACGAGCTCTTTCACAGCAGCAAACTTTCCCTCGAGTAAAAATTGCCGTGCAAGCAAATTTGCACGGGTCAGAGCCTCTGCTCGGTGCTCGGAGTATAAGCACAAAAACTCAATCGTCCGGATCCGCCTCCTGTCGATGTTCGTCGTGGCAATATCAGACGACACTAATTGTCCTTCTTTTTGCTCTTGTTGAGCCATCACTTGGTATTCTGCACACAGACGCTTTACTACAGCTTGCACCACAGTCGACAGCACATCCATACCAGCGTTCTCCTCAATCCGCTTAATGCAAAGCTCGCGCTCTAAACTATCATCAACAGTCGACAACATCTGCACATAAATCTCAATCGCGCCTGCCGTAGGGAGCCGAGAGGCATAGATGGGTACAAATTGAAGCTGCCGGTGCTTGACTAAATGCCGAATGTATAGCTTCAGGATCATGTGACCCGCCTGCTCGTCAAAGCGTTCACCAGTGAAGCCGGCAAACATGATAAAGTGGGCAGCAAAACGCAAGAACGTCGAAGATATCTCGTCTGCCTGTACCGTCGAATTCAGGTGCAGATCCCAGCTGTACGAATCGTCCTCCGGGTTGAATAGTAGCGTATCCAAAACGTTCGACACAATGTACTGAAACTTGGCTGTCACCAACTTGGCCTGGATTTGGCGGTGGGGTTGATTTGCCTGCATACGGACAAGCTCGCTTTGGCTACTTCGTAGCTCATCAAACAGCGTATCTAAGTCCGTTTGGTAGCGCTTCAAGTATTTCGTCTTGTCCAGCAGGCTGGAAAAATGACGTAGGTAGTGGGAACTGTTGCCAACAATCAACTGAGACGACTGCGTCTTCACTTTCAAGAGCTTGAACAAGACTTCATCAAGTTGCTGCTCTGTAATACCCTGTAGATAAGCCCAGCAGTGGTCTTCCCAGCTCTCGCACAGCGAGCTCTTTGTAATGATCGGAATGTTGCCACTCAACGCCGCATAAATAAGCTCTTCGTACTTCTTTGCGACCAAGCTGTTGCCCTTGGCCAGCTTTCCGTCAGCAGTTTGCTCCGACAAGCGCCAGCACATTGACTTCCAAAGCGCGCGAAGTGGATTGCCCCATCGCTCCAGCGACAGGTCATCACGCTCGTTCGTCTCGCTGGCACCAACGGGGTTGCCTCCAGAGAGGCTTGCCGCTCGCCACGACTGGCCCAAACGGATACATAGATCAATTGCATCGCCCATTCGTCCCGCACGGACGTACAACCACACAGCCTTCATTAACTCTGCTTCATCCTCCATGTCATCGGGCAGAATGGAATTGTCTCCATCTCGCAGCACCGCATCGGGGTCCATGTGCATTTTTCCTCTCTGAAACCCCTGCTTTCGCATCATTCTCAACGTGCGCAATCCGCTAGTTCTGCGCTTATCGCTAATGTTAAGTGTGTTTTCTAGTGCAATGCTCTCCAGCCACGCCTTCACTGCTTTCTGAATCTTGAACGTTTCACTGCGAGTTTCCAGCAATCGCACCGCGTCGTCCTCCAGCATCTCAAACCGCAGCTCTTCTGTCTCGGTACCAAGCGTCATCAAGCTATCCTCTCCATCTACCGATTCTTTATTCGTGCGACACACTTGCCGCAGCTCAAACAGCAGCCTCCAAGTGTTGCGTTCATTGCGCAGATCTGTAATATCATTTTGTAGCCGTTCCTGCACCGCTATGGACACCCCACGAGTGCTTCTGTCACCTGAGAGTGCAGCCTCAAGTTTTTCAAGTCTGGTCTGCAGCACGTCAATATATCCACTCAGCAGCTTTTCACAGTACAGATCGGAATTCTGCACACGCTCCAAGTTGTCGTAAAAGTCCGCTGCCATCTCTGCAAAAGACGCTTCTTCCGGCCGCACATGACGCGAGAGCAACTCGCCTCTGGATGACGACACATTGCTGAGAGATAGCGATTGGTCGAACGTCGCCAATTGGTTCATCACCGGATCATGTTGATAGACAGAAGAGATGGAAGAGATTGAGAGCTTCGGATCGGTACGCTGCGTCTTCCTGCCATCGAATAGACTGCCACCTCGACATAAAAAACTTTCCGCGACGGCAGTGGTCTTGACAATGTGTATAGCCCCTTCAAACCCCACGCCGCAGTCCACGACGAGCCACGCATCCTCTACAATCTGTCCACCAAACATGACGCGTGCATCTCTAGCTGAAAAGCCCAAAGCTTTCTTTGAGTCTCTGCGTTCGCATAGGGCGTGCTTCAGGTCCTCCACGGTAGTGAAACGAGGGTCCACGTCCACAAACTCCGTTGATTGGTCTGGAAATACGCCCTTGACGTGCAGCAGGCCGTGACGCACCGACGTGTTCACCACTGGTTCCACTAGATGCGCATTGTCGTCATTTTGATCGTTTCCCTTCACTTTATCGATGTCGCCTTCATTATCCAAGTTGACTAAAGAGCGGCCTGAAGCGGACGAAAAGTGAAAGCTTTCGGAACTCATGGCTGACGAACTGTCTGGTCCTAAATCCATGCTGCGAGGAGGACTAGACGTCGGCACATCACCTAGAGACGCCAGGAGACTCAAAGACTGGTCTGCGCTGTCGATTAGACGCTGTACCGCAGCGCTGCGCCGCATATTGTCGGATGAGGAGCGCCCTGTCATCCGATGGATTCCAGTTGAGAAATGGGGCGTCGTATTATAAAGCCCCGAATGAGTACACGAATTGGACATATTATAAGCGCAGCACGATGGAAACTGCTGTCAGCTACGGTACATCGACCTTCCTGGCCATCCGATCATTCAAGTCTCATCTTCTTCCCATGCAGCTCCTGATAGGCAAGAAGCCGGGCGACGAGGAGCTCAAGTGCTTCTTGACACTGTCGCTTACCGGCGCCACATTTTCCGTCGGTGTTGCAGACAAAAAGTACGCGAGTTGCGGCCCACAACTGGCCGTCAACCCGGAGGCCGAGCTGCTTTTCTCGGCCAATGCCGTGTGTCGCTATGTGGCTGCAGCTGCCGACCAGTTGCAGAGTGACGACTTGGCCGTAGACGAGTGGCTGGAGTGGGAGGCCAACACGCTGTCGCCATGGCTGCGTGTGGCCAAGGCGGGCAACAAGAAGGCCGACGTGCTGGCCGATGAGCTGGTCGCTATACTGGAGGCCAAGGAGGAGGCTCGCCCCAAGAATGGTGGCGACCTGCAGTTCTTGTTCGGCTCCGAGCTGTCTCTGGCTGACGTCGTGGCCGGCGTGACTCTGCGCGCTGCCTTCAAGCTCGTCAAGGAGCAGAAGGACGAGGCTGCAATACTCCAGACTTTCCGTAAGTATGTGGATCAGCTCTTCCTTCGTGAAGACATCGCCAAGGGCGTGGCCAGTATGAAGAACGCCGGTAAGAAGGGCAAGGGTGGCGCTCCTGGTGCAGCCACTGGAACTCCAGCCGCGTCCGTCAAGAATGTCGTGCGCTCTACGTTCAAACTGGACGAGAGACTCGAGCAGGGCTTGACATTCCATAACATTTTGGGAGTGGTCGAGTCCATCTTCAACGCTGCCATCAAGGCCGCGTACCCTGGTCTGGACATACCGCCTGTGGAGGTCACGCGCACTAATGTCAAAAATGCCAAGTTTGGCGACTACCAGTGCAACTCGGCCATGTCCATTTTCACGGCTCTGAAGGGCACGCCCAATGCCGCTCGTTCGCCGCAAGATGTAGCGAATACAATTATTGCTGCCATGCCTGAGACGCGTGTGCTGGACCGCTTGAGTATTGCTGGAGCGGGTTTTATCAATGCCTTCTTGACGAAGGAGTTTGTGGCCAAGCGTCTGCAGAATGTGCTAGTGAACGGTGTGCAGCCAGCTCCACAGAAGCAGCAGACGATTGTTATCGATTTCTCGTCTCCTAACATTGCCAAAGATATGCACGTGGGTCACCTGCGCTCCACAATTATTGGTGACACCATGTGCCGCATCCTCGAGTTCCAGGGCCACGACGTGAAGCGCATCAACCACGTCGGTGACTGGGGCACTCAGTTTGGCATGCTGATTTGCCATCTCACGGAGACTTATCCAAACTGGGAGTCAGAGATGCCCAATGTGACTGACCTGACGAAGCTGTACAAGGCCGCAAAAGAGCGCTTTGATGCCGACGCCGAGTTCCACGAGCGTTCCAAAGCGCAGGTGGTGCTGCTACAGTCTGGTGACGAAAAGTCTCGCAAGGTCTGGACGACCCTGTGTGATATCAGCCGTCGTGAATTCCAGAAAGTGTATGACCGCCTGGGTGTATCGCTTACGGAAATGGGTGAATCATTCTACAATTCGATCATACCCGGTGTCCTAGATCAGCTGCGTACCAAAGGCCTCATGGAAGAGAGCAATGGTGCCGAAGTGGTGTTCACCAAGGTGTACAAGCAACCGTTCCTGCTCGTAAAGAGTGACAGTTCATACCTGTATGCTACGACGGATATCGCTGCTCTGTGGTACCGTCTACACGAGATGAAGGCTGATCGTGTGATTTACTATACGGATTACACACAAAAGGACCATTTCATTCTGCTGTTTGAAGTCGGTCGTATGTCTGGTATTTACGACCCGACCAAGCAGCGTGCAGACCACGTTGGATTTGGCACGGTCAACGACGAGTCGGGCAAGCGCTTTAAAACACGCTCGGGCGAGGTCGTGCGCCTGGTGGAGCTGCTGGATGAGGCCAAGGTCCGTATGAAGGCGCAGCTGGTGGAGCGTATTGAAGCTGGGCAGACGTCACTGCCCATGGACCAGGTGGACGCTGCCGCTGAGAAGCTCGGATACGGCGCCGTCAAATACTTCGATCTACGCCAGAGCCCGACGTCCAACTACACCTTTAGTTTTGATCGCATGTTGTCTACAAATGGCGACACAGCTGTGTACCTCATGTTTGCCTACGCTCGATTGTCCTCGATTGTCCGGAAGTCTGGTGTTGACATGGCTGCACTGGTGGCACAGCAGCCGAAAGATGGCGATGTACTAAAGCCAGAGCACCCAACGGAACAGGCTCTAGTCATTGAACTTCTCCAGTTGCAGGACGTGATTGAGTTCATTAACAAGGACCTCAACTCCAACCGGCTATGCAGTTACTTGTACACGATCTCGGAGAAGGTGCAGACGTTTGTTACGGCGTGTCGTGTGCTAGGTAGCGAGGAGCAAAGCAGTCGTCTCCTATTGTGCGACGCCACGCTTAAGGTCATGAAGACGTGTTTCTCGCTGCTGGGCATTGACCCACTGGACCAGATTTAAGCTGTTCTTGCTATCGATCAGTCAGGTTTGCAATGAGCGAGTCGTAAGTCAGAAGAGTTGGTGAATGCATGAAATGAAGCTCAACGTTCGTTTTATACCTACGCCCTTTGTATGTGTCCCTGACCGCTCACCCTTGAGCAGTTGATGGTCGCGCGGTCTCTGTACTTCTGAACTCGTCCATATAGACAGATCACCGTCGCACGCTTCTGCAATACCTGCTTCAATCATTACCTTGATGCCGTCGCGTCTATTCTCGCACGCCTCGCTTCGCTATCACATGGTCTGCCCACCACGGGAGCTATTTACTTCAGACAGAACTTCCCCTTGAGAAATGACTGCTTTGCGCTAAAGTCCAGTATGTTGCGCCATAAGTACTGCAACCGCTCCGGTATCTTGTATAGCTCGCGGTCTTGACTCAGCCAGGATCTGCTGGTAGTCTCGGTGCTCTTTCTCTTTTGCCTCGTTCCAAACAGTAAACCGCTTGAAGTCAGCCATGTGACGGTACCCGATTGAAGTTACTAGCACGATATCGCAGCCGATACGAAGCATACGAAGCGGAGATCAGCGGATACGTGCCGGACGTCCTCACTGGACTAGATTCCCGGATGTGGATGCTGTCTACTACTGTGAGGAAGAGGCTTTGCCTACAGCAAGAAAGACACCACTGAGAGGCGAAAGAGGAAAACTGCAAGCACAGGACACGTTTTGCTCTTCATTTGTGGTCCCAACTGCAAAACTGATGCACCGTATCCGTCGCTCATAACTCAATTGACAAAAAGACGACTAGCGCACTCGTTTTTCTGTTCGATAAACAGCTCCAAGAACTCGCTCTTGATAACAAACTTCCTGGACAAAGAGTCTCAAATTGAGAGGTATCGAAGGTGTGACGCATCATCGTCCACTGATTTTTCTGGAATGACTTATTTTATCGATAGCGACACGACAGGAAGATTCCTCTTGCTCCTTGGTGCGCGAGTGAAAGTCAGTCAGTATAGACGTGTTGACCTTCACGTATGCACTCTCGCGAATGTCGTGGACATAGAAAACAACGACGCTGTTCAGATTTCCTTCTCGTTCGCTTCTTTTCCATCCGCTTCTCGATCACGCTCTCGAACTTCCACAGAAGTTGAACCTAGTGAAAATCGCTATCAAGCTTTCCAAACGTCACCCGTACGTAGAGTCAGAGACGTTTTTCAGAGCGAATCCAGTCGATATTGACAAAGGTCATTTCCCATACATTGAAGCGTGTGGAGGATAACCAGATGCCACATCTCCATCTGGATCTGTTTTAGTGCATGAACGCTGCACTCAATTTCTTTTTTTTGAATATTTTGTTACGGCAAATCATATCCAGTCGACTTGCGGCGCTGCTATGGCCCCGACCTTCTTGAACACGTTCTCCATGATCGTACCATGAGACTTCGATCTCTGCGGCTCTGTCACTCGTCCGAATCCCGTGAACTTTTTGCTTTTGGCGGCGCAGATAGAGGAGTGTGCGGCAGGCGAAAACCCATCCACCAATCACAGTCTTCTTTGAGGAAGCTCAAAACTTAATAAAAAGAGAAATTGTGCTATTGTGACTTTCAAAAATTATTTGCAATCATTTCGCCAGGATTTTCTGTGCATAATTCGGAGTTGATCGACGATCGTAGTTGGACATGGTAAAACAAAAGTATACATTAGCGAGCTTCTATGCGTTGGTGCTGTAATGGATGCCCGTATCAGTTTCGAGCACTGTGCAGTCGGACAGAATGAAGCGCAGTGAGTATGCGGAAAGCCGTCGTTCACGTGATACGGTAGCATCGTCCATGTCGTCGTCCTCTTCTTCATGGTCTGCATTATCCTCGGAAGCAGCGGCAAGCACGGCCGGATCAATCGGTTTGTCGGCCTTGTAGCTAGGTGGTGGCAGTGTCGGCACTTCAGCAGGTGTGAGCTGTAGCTCAGACGGCACTTGTCCACCGACAAGCTCCAGATATTCTTGTGTGAGCTGCTTGATCTTCTGCTGAATACGAGCCTTCTGTTCAGCGTCCGATACGTGAGCCATGTATTTGCACAGATGTTGAATCTTAATGAGCTTGGATGACACTTGACGGTAGGGCCACCGCAGGATCTGCTTTCGGCGGCACACGCGCTTGACCACGGCTTCACAGCTACCAAGGCGGCGTGCAGCTTCCCGTAGCGGTAGATGATAGTACTTTTGTAGCTCTGAAAGCTCAAAGTCGGCACTGGTGCTGGTCATGTTTGTTGTACAAAGAGGTGGTTGAGGCAAATGCGGATGGTGAGCGGAGCTGATGTGCTTTGAAGCAACTTGCGAAATGAAGACATGTGCAGCTTGTGAGCAGGTGGGCGAAGCTTGTGGAGAGCGGCACAGAAAGGGCGTCGTCGTGAACTCTACGCGCGGCGCGCGCTTCACGCTCCGAGTACCACTGGTGCAATGACGAGAAATTGAAGTGCATACGGGCTCCGCTAAGTTAGTCTGCTAATCAGTGGAGATCAGCGGATAGATTCTGGAGCAGTGCGGGACGGCTGACGACGGACGTTGTGCGACAGCGGCAGCCGAACCTGCAGAAGGGAATGACCTATAAAATGTGCCAACTACGTTGCCACCGATGATGAATTCGACAATGCAAAAGGCTCTGTAGTTGAACTGATCGTGGCGCACGTATCTAGCTACAGAACCTCTGCGTCAGCCCATCCGACTATTAGGTAGCTACATGATAGTTTACGCTAACCGCTCTTGACCTGTATAACAGCTCGATAAAATCCATCGGCTGCCACTATTGCCTCTCCTATAATCAGCGAGGCCATGATTGTCGACACGACGCAATCGTTGTGCAATTGTTGTACAATCGTCCTGAAGTACAATCAAGTCCTAAACAATGCATGAGAGTGCTCAGCAACCGACCAGACACGAGAACAATTTGGCATGCGACAACTTTGTTGACTAGTACCGGATCGTCTGGTACTAAAACGTGTCACATGGAGTTCATCATGCCGAGTTAGCTAACTTGCCAGATCGAAGAGCAGTACTCCACCGAGCGCCAGCTCCTAAGGGCCATTCACTCAACGCCTCTCCGATCGCTGATCGACGTAATGTTGGTCAGTCGCGTACACAGCCAAGCGGTTCAAGCTGTGACTACGGCGCAGGCACAGACCAGCTGGCCCAGACGTCGTGTAGGTTCGCGGGAGCTCTTGACGATCAACCTGTGTGTGAGTGGAGCGGCCCACGACGTTGCACGGCCATATGGTGCTTGTTCGTGGTGCAGCCTCTCCAGGCGCAGCTTTGTCCGCCGTACTATCGGAGCCGCAGTCTACGCATGCTCCTGTTCGACGCGCGAGCTGAGCGGCAATTGTAGTTACTCGCTTTTCAACATTCGCCGTTACTACTTCACTATTTGCAGCATATCAGCAGGCTGGATATATTGCCACGTTATGACGGATGCTTGCCCGCCCACCCTGTCCAGCTGGTTGCACCAGCCGTCGCCGAATTTGTGGACGAGATCCTTTTGGCTACATGCGCGTTGCGAGCAAGCGACTACTAAAAGAAGGCGTAGAATATGCTGCTCCAACATGCAATTACTATCGCTTATCATCACCAGCCAAGAATGAACTTGACAAGCGCTTCCTGTCGTTTCTGACTCGACGTGTCGAATCAATCGTTTGACGTCTAATGTGAAGAACGATCACGTCCAGCGCTTTGTCGTGTTCGTAAAAACACGACCCTTGTGCCGTCCAAGCACCTGGCTAGCACGCATGTTTCCGCGAAACAATAAAGATTCTAGAAACTGCCAACTTATAGTAAACGACAAGACGAACAAGCTCGTTAAAATAAAAAAGCCCAGCGGACAGCCCAGCCAAGGGCAGGGACAATCTTCGATCTTCAACGATCCCAGGTCCAGCACCTCTGAGACGTGAAGATATCCATCTTCCACACACGTTGATCGTCTCGTCGATAATGCGACAACCGAATAAGATCGGCGCCGTGTCGTGGAATATTCGCTCGTTTCCACATGAAATGGTAAATAAGTCTTACAAAGACGTGCCGTGCCATAGTTGTCACCCACATTCTGCCATGAGACTCCTGAGCAAACTTTCAAGTGCGTATGCAAATCCTGTACGCTCGCGCCTCAAGGGTGCCAAGATACCCTCGACAACCCTTCATGGTCCGCGCTTTTTTACGCAAGTCTTTTTTATTGCAAACGTCGGGTTCTTCTCGAAAATTGGGTGTTTGATCTTTGCTGTCGGCTCTAAGGCTAGGAGAGAGTGGATGCAAGAGCATCATGACCACGTTGAACACAGGACACATGATGCCAAACTATACCAAGGAAAGAGTCAAGACGCTCGAAACGCAATACTTGCTCGAATTATGAGATATCCACATGCTCAGAAATTGTGTCGTGCAATCGATCTCATTGAAGTCGTATTTGCTCTGCACGTCATTGAATTTGGCTTGAAATCTGTGATTTCCTTTTTGCAAGTCCTCAGCTGGTATTTCCAGTCCACTTGACGTGCGTGATTGCAGAAAGCAGCAGATCAGAAGATCAGAAGATCTTTCAGCGGAAAAAAGGCGACCAAGAATCAAGGTGATAGGCTAATCACGGACCCATGACCAAACCAGCGGCTCTGACTAGCGAAGAAAAACGAGGACCGCTAAAATGAAAGGCAGAGTAGTGGTGGGACGTTGTGGACGCGCCACTCAACCTGGCTGGCTAGACGTGTGGGCCCGACTCACGAAGGACGATGTGAAAGAGAGAAGTGTCCCCGCTCAAGTGCTAATAGCGCTTCCAAAGAGAATGCGCATCGACGATGTGCTGAAACGATTTCATCATGCCTCAAGATTGCTGATATGGATGAATTGATGTTCCACGTACCAAACGTATTTCTGCAACGAAACGAGAAATTTACCTTCGTGCGGCGAAAAACGTGTTTCACTCGCTTGGTTTTGCTGTTGTGGTCATGGAGCTGCATAGGATCTTTCCGACAAGCGCGACTCTTGGGCCGTGTCTATGGTGTGTGGTGTTTCCTTCATTTTTTCGTGTGGATGTCAATGGTGACTCATACTGTTCATGGACATTATTTAACGTAGCTGACCACTCTTTGTTAAGATCACGCTCAAGTATGTGCGCCACAACCCGGCCGTGATCTCAGCGACTATGTGAATGCGATGCCAGAAACTCTAGCCTCATAATGCCTGTGTGATTATACGTTGCAGGTCAATATGCTCCTGTAGAATGCATTCGAGTGCTGCGCGAAATATTGTCATCTGAGTTTTCAGTACTCGACTTGCTGTACAATAGTAATCATTCAATCAAGTCATTAATCTTGCGAGGATCAACGGCTTTCTTTCTCTGTCTTTTCTCGCTCAGCATACCTAGTCTAATCAAAGCAGCATCCTCGATGTGATCTGGCAGCTCCACCAGCACGTGGACTAACTTTTTCGTCCGACTTCTGCCAAATAAATTGGCATTCTCTTCTGCTGGGTCAATGTCTTCATTCGGCATCTCTTACACGTCGCAAAGTATGGCTTCAACCGCATTAAGGTTGTTTGATGACAGCAACGCGCCCTTCAACATGGGCACCGACGCACCCTCCTCGAACGCGCCACTCTTCTTACTTACGATCGAAACTTTGCGATCAATGTTAACTTCTGTCAGATGAAGTAGCTGTCAGAATAAAGCACCGAAACTGACAGAGAAAGATGCAACAGGTGGATCTACTTCCGTCAGCTACGGTACTACTGATCTGAGTCGAAAATGCAGGCATACAAAATCTGCGATGGCCTCAAGTCCGAAGTATGCGCGTGTGAAAAAGACGACAGCGGCAGAGGAGAGTCGAGACGACATGGCACTAGCGCGTCATGGCAGTGGATACTTCTCTCCTCCAGTCCATACTGTGCAACGCAGCTTCACGACTGAGGACCTGCCGTCTGTCAAGTCGTTCGTGTCCGTGTCGGACGCCATCGTGGAGACGAAGAAGCGCTCAGGCTCCGACATCTTTGAAAGCAGTCGATTGGCAATTATGAAGCGCATCCAAGGTGCGGGACTTGACCGTGTCGTGAACACGATGCAGAAGGTCTTTACACCCGATGACTCGGAGCGTGTGTTGCGTGCCGAGTGGCTTGTCGTGGAGACGGAAGAGCAGCAACTGCAGCAGCTCCAGGAGGTCGTACACAAGCTCCAGAAGGCCTTCAAATTCTCGAATGGACTGCGGACGCTCGTCAAATTAGCCAATAATACACTAGCCAAGTGCGACGAGCTCGTGGAGCGGAGTCAAGCGCATGTGGAGCAATGCAACCTCATGTTCGCCCAGTTTGTCAATGAGATTGCGACTCTGACGGACTATTTAAGTAAACTAAGAGAGGCAGTGATCCCGTCACTACAGGCAAAAGACAAGAACGAGGAGAAGAAGTATGCGCGACGAGCAGAGTGGGCGCTCGCCCGCATGACTCAGAGCGCGCAGTCGATGGTGGCCGAGATGAGCGAGAGTCTCAATGAGCTAGATGATCTCACCACCGAGTGTACCAAGCTTATGGTGCAAAGCATTACGCTGCTACACATGAGAGGACGCTCTGCAGACTTCAGTGGCTCTGGAGTTGCAGCTGGTGCAGCTGGTGTAGTGGCTGGAGCTGTCGTGGGTGTCGCTGGTGTGGTTGCAGCTCCCGCGACAGGCGGACTGAGTGTGCCGATTTCTCTTGCCGGCAAGAGTCTGTTCCTGTCGGGCATGGCCGCGTTGACACCGTCCAGTATCATGCTCAGTCGTACGTGATTGGGAAATAGAGCGTGTTTGGATGTGCAGATACTGACGACAGACTTGTTCATGATTGTAGGCCAAAGTCAACAACTTAGCGGACTGTCGTCACTGGTAGTAAGCCTCAAATCATGTCTAGAGATTATGTACCAGAAGCGAGAGGAGATGGCAGAAGCATTTGCTGCGGTTGAAGGTCTCGACCACAATATCAAGCAAGCGATGGATTTCTGTCAAGACGCCATCGAGCTGGAGGTGTCCATTTACGTGAGTCAGCGTGAGCTTCTATGTGTTGGAGAGACAGAGAGAACTGACTATCGTGTTTTGCTATTAATGTTGGCAGGAGAGTGCGTGGGATTTCATCGAGGACATCAGTCGGAAGCTCATGACGCTCAACCAGTCGGTGGAGGTGTTCCAGGCATCGCCAAGCGTCTGGCATTTTTGCAAATCAGAAGACGCAATGTACCAGTATCTGCTCGCTGAAGCAGAAGAAGACTGATTTGTCTGCCTTTCCACTCTTTCAGTGACAACATTTGCCTATGTCAGAGCCTTGTATTTCTTGTATTTTTTGTAAATGTAGCTTTCATGTCCGTGACAAGACTTTCAGCG
>NQFO01003700.1:0-41154 GCA_003991265.1 Pseudoperonospora humuli | reverse complement strand
GCAGCAGCGTCAATCAGTTATTTCCTTCGATCGTTGAACGAAGAAAACAGTGCGACGCTGACAGCATTTGCTTTGCCGTGCCTGAAGAATCTCCTCTATGCGTTGCGCTTATGCGATCGCGATTCTCGAAGCAAGAACGGAGGAGTTGATGTTTCACAAGATGTGATTTCGAAAACCGTGATGAAGATTGAACGTGGCATTTCTCGCTTTCCACATTTGTTTCGGAAGGAAAATTTAACCGTAAAAGAGGCGAGTGCGATCAGTGGTGACACCGTTCTTCAGCAAACCACGATGTGGCTGTTTCAACAGACTGGGGCACGTGAGGTCTTGTTTCGTCGTCTGTGCAGACGATTGTTTATGTCATTTAGTGTATTGATGTGTGAGTCAATCTTCGAGTGGCTGAAGAACTATGCGTCATCGCATGGCAGAGGAGCTATCACTGCTGTGCTCGTACCGATAGGCTCACTTGCTCATACACTGCCCGACATTACAATTGAGTGGATGGAGCACTTGGCTGCATCGATTGAGGGCTATGTTTGGTGCGTAGAGTTACTTGATGACAAGGCCGAAGAATTCTTTGGGCACAGGGTGCTGGACCATTGCCAAGAAGGCGCAAAGCGAAAGCACACGTCCAACGAGAAGAGCTTTCAAGACCAAAGATGCCAGCCGACGCTTCCATGGGCCATTGAAACGTTTTTGAAATACGAGTGTCCCTGGGAATCATCAAATTGTTCGCATTGGATGGGGTCATATCTATTGGTTCTCGTATCGTTATGCAGTTGCATCACGTCATTGATGAATGGTGGTAACCGGGTGCTTCGGGATGTTGTGGACGTGGATGATCAGGCGTTTCAAGCTGGTCTGTCAGAGAAACTTCTTTGGGCATTACTACATCGTCCTGATTCGTGGGCAATTGATGCAAGTCTGTTTGATGAGATCGAAGATTTTTGCGCTAATGTGGTTGTGCGCAGCGAGAGCTGGGGTCATCGAGTGCAAGAGGTGGTAGAGGCTTTGCTTTCGACTTTGGCAACCTGTGCTACGAACGTGAACAGCCCCGAAGAATTTGTAAAACATTCCAAAACAATCGAGTCTTTAGTTTTGTTTGGAAACAAGGTATGTGAAGTTGTCGATAAGCATGGAGATGCAAGGCTGGAGGCTAATTTGTGTTGGTTTTGCCTTGCAGATTGTAAATGCTGGGATCGTTAGATCTCCGGCGGCAGATAAATTTGCGGCAATGCTGGCTCTAGTAGCAAACAAAGCAATGACATATGGCCGCAGCTCGGCTCAGAGCCGGCTAGTAGCTGTCGCGGCATTGAAGGCCGCATGTGCTTGTGGCTGGAAAATGACTGACATCATTGTAGAAAAGGCTGATGGACAATTATATGGACCAGTGTACAATGACGTGGTTCAATTCATTCCTACGCTTACGGTGTGGAAGCGATGCGCTAGCGAGTTGGTTTCCTTGTCACTGGAAAATGGCTTTGCCGTCAGTGTTTTGCTTGATGTCTTGCTGCAAGTAGTCAGCTTTAAGGTCTACCGGCAAAAGTCGATCGACTGGGATACGTTTACTCAAACCTTAGCGGCTAACATGAAGCAATTCGTCGAGAAAGTGGACATGGTCAAAGCAAACACCCAAGCGACGCTATCGTTGCTGCAAGTTCTTCGCTACTTTTTAGTCCTGTGTCGTCACGGATCTGACAAGTTAATCCGGGTAGTACGCGTTTGTCCGATTCCTGAGATTCACACTGCTGTCATCAATTTACTCAGGCAGCATGGAAGTAGTTATTTAGTCAAGGCTGAAGTCTTACGGATGCTGACTTTGCTGGGGCCTACTTCACTTCTAGTGTCACATGAGCAACATGCGTTGGATACGCTAAGCGCTCTGGTGACGTTTGTGTATGACGAATTCCCCATCGTCTCCGTTGATGTTTCGCGTGGCTCAAAGGAATTTGGTGCGTATCAGTTGCTGTTTGCAAGGCTATTGAGTGTCATTGAGCACAGCAATTCGATCGCTTACCTCAAGATCATGTACCCGAGTCTGAAAGAAGGAAGCAAACATCTTTTCAATGCAGAAATCAAGCAAATGCTAACAAGATTCGCCACCTCACTTGGTAATGGCGAGCCTTCTACAGAAACACACAAGGACACAGAGATTCAAAATCACTTGGCAGAGCTCTTGGATGTGCTACTGGACCACACGCTCGATGTTGTCATTCGCAAAGCGCTTCTTGATGATGTTTTTACGCCCTTGATCGAGTGTCAGACTGGTGAAACTTTGCAGCACTTCTATTTGATGGAAACTCCCAGCAAGAAAGCAACCACCGTAAGCTTACTCGCGACCTTAATCGCAACTTCAACTGACATGACGTCTACTGGAAGTCGCATTGGTGTGTTTGTAGCGTTTTCACTAGTCGAGATGTTGTATCGCTTGATCGACCCTGAGGTTGTTCGGACTGAGATCAATTCAGCTTTCTTGGGCCACCGAAATGGCAAAGGTCGAGAGCTTACAATGCTGGTTTGCAAATGTGCCAGCAAAGTGGCAACGAAGCCTACCGGAGCTAGTGACGAGTTAGCGCGCATGGTGTGTTGTGCCGCCTACAATTGCTTGCTTACGGCCGTGTCTCGAACTCAAAAGCAAGAGAAATTTTTTGATCACATTTTGTTCCAACCCACGCTCTGGAGCAACATTCTTGATCTCTCACGTGAATACGAACTACGTGCCGAGACAGAGGAAGTTCCTGTGATCCCCTTAAGCAGCTTATCGCCAATTTCGCTTCAGACGAGACTCGAGACGAGTTCTACGGCCACTTTCAAGCGAAGCAATCGTAGCGCTCTTGAGTTCTTCACATCAAGCAGCTTAAGTGTCGACTATGACACTTTGAGCGATTCTGCAGTGCCTGCACCTTTGAGTATCGAACAAGCTGGTACGATATACCAAAACGTTGAGATTGAACTAGATGCGTTGAATGAGCACTCGTGTATGATTCCACTACTGCGCGTTCTAATGCAGCTGAAGGCAGAGTATGGCTCGAACTGGGACGAAAGAACGATGCCTGGCTGGATGATGAAACTCTATAATGTCATCGTTGATCGATCAATGAGTGTGAATGTGCGCTTGTTCGTAGCAAAAGTGGTGTTGGATGTGCCACAAGTGTTTGCAATGTACAAGTCGTCGTGGCTCGGCGCGTTAATGGAAGCACTGCTCGACGTCAATGCCTCCCAACACGAGCCAGAGCTGAACTATATCTTGCGTGACTGCTGCAACCTCGTGCTGCATTCTTGGAACGGCGTGGCTTCATCAGCCCTCAAGGAAATCCCGAGCCGATTTGTCAACCACCTCATCGAGCTTTGCCCCGAACGGAATAATACGATTCGAGACAGCAACGTGCTGCTTGTTGCCGACTTGATAGCGTTTTGGAAGGATTCAGTTTGCATCGATGTTGGTCGTTTGATTACCTATCTAAGTGCTGACGATGAGGATGCAAAGATGAAAGGTGCTAAACATTTTACGGCCCTCCAAGTCGTCAGTGCGATACTCGTGAACGATTTAGCATTGGAACATGACAAGGGCCCTTTGCTTGAAGCTGGAATACTAGGGGTGATGACAAGCAAAAGGACTTTGTTCTATACTCTCGCAGCTGAAGTTGGTGGATTGTACCTGCACTCAATTGGTTCTTCACACGGTCACGAGTTCACGCGTAAAGTTAAAGACTTGATTGTGGATTGTTATAATGGGGAAGATTATGGACGTTTCTTGGCTTTACTACGCAATGCATCGATGCATCAACCTGGAATCCTCGATTCCGTGATGTTACAACGTCTGTCGTTCGTATTACCAAAGGCTGTTTTGGTGGACGTATGGGCGTTGCTAGCAGCTGAATGTCTTCATAGTGCAGCTTTGAACGATGGTATGGCAAAGGAAATCTTTGCTCATGTCCAGCCCAGTCTAAGACGTTTACTTGGTCACCGGCACTCTGGTGTACAGCACAACATCCTTCGAGCTCTTGAATGTCTTTTGGATTTCTTGACCGTGCCCCAGTTAGAGCGATTGCTTGATCTTGGCATGTTTGAGTACTATGAGAATCATGAACTTTCCGAATGCAGGGGATTGATGTTTACCATTGCTAAACGATTGTATGATAAGGACCTATCGGATCAGATGAAAGATCGTGTGAAAGCTTCTCTGTTGCGTGCTTTGTGTGATCCAGACGAGCAGCGCAGAAAGGAAGCTTTCGAGTACTGGAATACTTCGGAGGTCCTGGCGAATTCTTGCAGTGATTGCCTTCTAGCCCTCTTTGGTCCTTTGTATTCCCAACAATTCGACACGAAGTGGGTACTCTATGCTACTACTTTGCTCGTTGGAATGCGTAAAGAGAGCCAGCAACCACTGTTTCCAACGGCATTGGGAAGTGGCGAGTACGCGCAAGCAAATATTGAGTCAAGTTGGGGACCAACGCTGCCTTCAATGACGCCGCTGTTTTACGTGGAAGCTGCTGCATTAAGTGCTCGCCCTGAGTCAACCGAGTCGAGTAGTCTTGTAGATGCTTTTTCGTCGCCATTAGGAGACACGATGCAGTCCCAGTTGTTTTCCTCCAAATCCAGCACAGCATCCGTCATACCAAACTACAATCAAGCATTTGGAGATTCTGACACTGTGCGGCATCGTGCGGGACCAAAGCGCTTTTCCAAGTCCCAAGCCACCGAGAAAAGTGCCTTGGCTTATGAGAAGAACGTGTCAAAGCGCTTTTTCCAAGCTCAACATGCTCTGCTGAAGAGAAAGCAAGAAGCTCGTGCCATCCGGGAACGCAGACGACGGCAGGGTCAAGTATCGATGAAAAGAATGTACCGAACTGGGGAATTTCCAGACATTCAGATCACTCAGCAAGATTTGATGGATCCTATCATGGCACTCTGCGAGATACACGCCGAGACATCGAGCTTAGTCTTTGGCGCGGTGTTTTCGGCAATCGTGACATCCCCTGAGTTCGAGAAAACGGGGAAGATCAGTCAATTAGCGCATCGACTCGAGCGTTCGTTGACCCTTTCCAAAGCCTCTTCGGTATATGTTGGGTGCATTCTATCGGCGTACTTTGCTGGTATAACAAGTCGACCAAAGCTTTGTGCTATGCTTTCCATTCCGTCAAGTATTGTGGGGGAAGCAGGTCTATCGAGTGGAAAGTACCATCTTAGCGAGCTTGTGCTGGAAGAGCAATTGATTTACAGCCTTCAGCATGAGGATGTAAATGCAAACCGAGAGTACCGCGAATCGGTGACAATTTGTCGGGATATGCTGCACAAATTGTTGAGCACAGCTCACAAGCAAAACTTTTTGACAGCGTTATCGACAGACGAGTGCAAACTTGCACTTCAAGCGCAAGTATCTGGAGATCTCCCGCTTGCCATCGCATTGTACAAGAAAGCCGAGCTCGATTTGACTTCGCAATTAGAAGTTCTTGATGGTAGCCACTCTCGTACTGATCCTGAGACTGCTGCGACGCGATGTCGGTGGCAACGACTGCGTTGTTTGGAGACCTTAAACAACTGGGAAACGCTGAACAATGAGATTGTTGATGCAACCAAGAAGGACAAGGAGTTTATGTGGAAGCAACGACCGCCGTATTTGGAGCAAGTGGTCGGCCACTACATGCGTTCGTGCGTCGGCTTATCGCAGGCAACACAAGCTGGCAATCGAAATGTTCTGGCAAATCTTGAAAACTTTATTGAAGAATCCATTGACGATTCGACAAAGCAGAAGCTCATTCAGTCACGGTTCCCACTTGAAATGTGCTTGACGTACTTGGTGACGGGCAAGACGAATCAAGTTCGCGTGTACGTGGAAACCTTTTACAGTCATTTTCTCAAGCTGTGGAAGCAAACCAGTCCGATGGCGTCGTCCTTGCGCTTGCGATTAATCCAAACTTTGTCGTCGATGGTGGAGATTGACGAAGTGCTATTGCGCTTTGGACCGAGCAATTGTAGGAAGGATACCTTGGATAGTACGGGATGGATGGATGCATGGAGGAAGACACCTCCGACGACAGGCGAAGATGGAACGCTTCATTGGTCACAACACACCTTAGTGCAGGACTGCATTGCTAGTTTTCTACTGGAGAGTGGACCGAATCAAGGCACACTTTCGGATGACTTGCGACTGGCTGTTTTGACATTCAAGGGCAAGACAATGTTGCAATATGCAAGCGCTGCAATCTCGTGCAATGTCTTGGCTGTAGCATCGAAACTACTCAAGAATTACCGTGAGCTGTGCAATGCGTATCAGCTCCCGAAACTCAGCGTGCAGATGGTTGAAGTGTTTGTTTCCCACGTACTGAAATTGGTTGAGCGTCAAGAACGCCAAGCTGACAGATGCGGCCTAAATCCAAGATCGCTGAAGCTGGTTACACGCTACTATGATACGGCCACAAAGATGTTCGACAACGTGGAGGTCATGAACATGCTGGAAAGTGCAGATGTGAGTGATCAAGTGGCAATGGGCTACTTGGAGGCCAAGACGTTTGCAAGTGCTGCTGCATTTTATGCCCTCAATAACGTTGACGACAATCTAAAGGACGAATATTTTCAACGCTCTCTCGAGATGTTCAAGATTTCATGTCAGCGTATTGACGCTGTCCCGAGGACGACAGTAGAGGACGGTGCCCATGCTGCGTGTTTGCGGTGTCGAATAACCTTCATCGAGTTCCTCAATGACCTCGTCTTCACGCCGAAAATGGAGACGTTAGCAAAGCTTGCTGAACGAAAAGAATTGATAAAGCTGTTGGCTGCAAATGTCTTGGGAGGAATGGCCGCTGGTGATCGGGAATGTGCCCATTACTTTCCTCAGACATGCGATCTCATTGCTCCTTACCCGGACATTGTAGCAGACTTTGAAGAGTCTACTTTGACAAATGTCCCGCTATGGACCTGCCTACAGTGGTCGGCACAACTCATGGCTTTGCTGAATGGCCCCATTGCCCAATCAGTCGTTGCAATCCTGGAAAAGGTTTGTTGCACTGCTCTTGTCATGCCAATTGTTATCGGTAATCGTGTCTTGTATTTGATGATGCACAGATGGCCAAGCAGTATCCGGCTGCACTCTTTTACGACTTCATGGTCACATGCAAATCTTCACGAGACAAATTCAAAGTAAACTTGCATCGTTTAGAAGTGCTACTAGCGAACCCAGTGATGGAGAAATTTGTTACCGCCTTGAGATTGTACGTCGAGTGTGTCGAGTATGAAGTGGATAAAATCATGCTGACTAGCCTTGTCATGTCGTGCTTAGAATTCACCACCCGGAGCTCCGTCTGAAAGAAGGACTGCGCGAGATCGCAGCGCTTTTGGAGCAGAATCGGGTACCCGAGGCGTGCCAAAAGGTCGAGTTGCTGTGGAAGGACTGCTTTTCATCTGATCGGCCACTGCTTGGGCATCAGATCGGCCGGTACAATCGTGACTGGATTCGAAAGGCCAAGCGAGACATTGAAACGATTATGGGGAAAGGTGGCAATAAACTGACTGTAGCAACTGTAGCTTCCGCCCGCGAGTGGGTCATGGGCCATTTTGGCGTTGTTCCCGGTCGATACGGTATTACCAAGGACATGAAGGCGCGTCTTGGAGACTTTGCCGAGTGGCTTGAAGAGTTTGACCATTCGAGCTGCTCTCTTGAGCTCCCAGGACAGTACACTGCCTGTAAGTTTTGCACCGTATCTTGTCTTAGTTCATCTTAACGACGTGACGCACTTGTGATTGATCTAGACTGGGCTCCACCAGATCCGACGACACATGTCAAAGTCTTGAGCTTCGATTCGATGCTTGGAGTACTGGCGTCAAAACAGCTACCAAAGAGGCTGGTTTTGCACTGCAGCGATGAGAAGGATTACACATTTCTTGTAAAAGGAGGCGAAGACTTACGTCTTGACCAGCGAATTGAGCAGCTTTTTCAGGTGATGAATCAAATACTCGATGTGGATCCACGATGCCATGATCAACGACTTTTCCTTACGACCTACAAGGTGATCCCAATGACCCAAGAAATCGGCATTCTGGAATGGATAAGCGGTACTTCGACGTTGAAAGGAGTAATTGAGGCGCAGGTGCAAGTCGATGAACGCTGCGCTGATCTCAAGAGCAACAAGCGGCAAAAGCTGGAGTTATTCAATACTACTGCTGCAAAGGCGTACGCGTCTTTTCTTCTAAAGCAGCGAGGTGGAAGCTTGAGTGCGAAGGTTGTTGCTCCTCACTCAAGAGACGTGGTGAAGGAGTTTGCAAAAGTCCAAGCGATGATTCCCGCGGATTTACTGCGACGTCAATTGCTGGGCTTGGGCTCGAATTTTGAGGCCTTTTTGCTGCTTCGAGATAATTTCTTGAAGTCGCTGTCAGTCTTCAGTGCATGCTCGTACATTCTGGGCATTGGAGACCGCCATTTGGACAACTTCCTGCTTGATCTCACCAATGGCCGCATCATAGGAATCGATTTCGGTGTAAGTTTCGGCGCCGGGGCCAGTATGCTTCCTGTCCCTGAATTGATCCCATTTCGGTTTACTAGACAATTGGAGTTTGTGTTTCAGCCGTACGATGGGGCGAATTTGCTTGCACAAGAGATGCAGGTAGTGTTTGAGGCGCTACGGTCGAAGCGACAAGTGGTCGAGAGCGTGATGAACGTGTTCTTGCATGAGCCGCTACTGGATTGGCAACAGTCGATCACAACCGACCAGAAAGCTTTGTATGATGAAGCTGCTTATAACGATGACCGATGCACTTTAGAAGACCGCCAGGACGTGGATATGGAGGAAGGAGCCGAAGCTTTTCGTAGTCACGTGTCCTCGCAGGCTATGAGCAACACAGCAACTGCGTGGCTACCCGATGTCAAGATTGTTATTGCGCGAAAGAAGCTGGAAGGTGTATCACCGGCATTGCTACTAAAGGAAGAAGTATCACAAAATCCTCACGTTAAACAGCAAATTCACAAGTTTCACGCGCTGATTGATACGGCGAGTACCAGAGACGATGGTGCAAGCGAATTGATAACGATGAGTTCGCTATCTCAAGCACAGGAGCTACTAACGCTGGCTACGGCGCCTGATTTACTTGGTCGCACGTTTCAAGGATGGATGCCGTGGCTCTAAAATGGAGCGAAACGATTACCGTCGAAAATTCAGTTAGTGCCTTTAACGACCTTTTATCGTTCTTTATTTGAATAAAGCTTACATCGTTCTTTATTCTATTTGCTGCTTTTCACTTCTTTTCGCGCCTATTCGTTGCAACTCAGTATTGCACCGTATCACGTGGCGTGATTTGAGTCTGGATCCGCAAGTCGCCGTCGGCAAAGTGCAAGCGGCGATTTGCAACGCGGTGCTAGTCATATGTACCGTTTGCACCGCGATTTGTCCAGTCTTACGTATTAAAATTTTCCAAGCTCAGATTTTGACGCTTCATGCCAAACAACGATCGGTCCATCCCCCACTGGTCGTCCACTCGGGAATGAATAAGCGTTTGCGTGCCAGCTGCCAATGACTTCAAGGATGGATTGCGTATCGGTCTTATACGTCTCGTGTATTACGCCGTCGGACCATCTCAAACGCGTCGTAGTGGACGCTGAAAAGTGCGGCACCAAAAAACGAATCTGATTGGAGCACTGCGCGTGCCTTCAACGAAACGGCGTCGACCTTACAGCAACGTAAGAAATCCCTCAAAATCTAATAGGCCCGTATTTTTGCTCAAAGAGCTTTCTAAGTTATTTAAATCTCGCATAAATATGATTACCCGCCAAATTCGATGCACCAACAGGCACGTGCCGTGTGCCCATTTGGTTCATGATCCTACCCACCACCAAGACCCAAGTTGCAGTCTACCTTAACCATTGCGCAAGTGTCCAGTTCCTACTCACATCGCAGCCCTCGCAAGCTCATCGACTGACAGTCTTTGAGACCGTCACGTGCGCTCTTCCGTCTCACCCACACGCGCCAGTTGGGTATTATCACATTTGAGTTCTAGTGGTCAAGATGTCGATAGAAACAGGAGTCAAGGCACCCAAGGCAAACGTGTCGGAGCTGACGTCGTTGGCCTATAACGTCAAGTCAGACAGTGGCCCTTTATCTCCGCCACACTCGCCGCTGCTTCGTGCCCCAGCGTGGCAGTTCTGGTGCGCTACATCTCCACCGTATCGTTTCTATCTGCTACTGCTTATGAGTTGTATCCCATTCGGTGGTCACTTTGTCAAGGTTCGTACTAGTCTTTTGAGTAAATTTGCTGTGTATGTAACGTGACCTCACAATGGCCAATCGTGCTGCTTTCTAGAACGGCATGTCGTCGCTCGAACAGCTCATGCTAGATGATAAAGACTTTCCCATCACTAACACCATGTACGGTGCGCTATTGTCAGCTGTGTCAGTGCCTAGCATGTTCTTGCCGCTGCTAGGCGGTCGTCTCATGGACAAGAGCGGCCACCACAGCATCCGCTTCTTCCTTGCCTGGATATCCGTAGGTCAGGCCATCTTTGCCATTGGCATGCAGCTCAAGCTTTATTGGCTAGCACTTTTCGGCCGCATCTTCTTTGGCGTGGGCGAAGGCAGCGTTGTCGTGGGTGCTCGCGTCTTTATCGCGTCGTGGTTTCAGAATAAGGAGCTCACATTTGCTATGGGCGTCAGTGTGGCTGTCACGAACGTCTCCAAGATGCTGGCTAAAGCTACAGTTGCCCCCATTGCCCTTTACTTTGGCGGATACGTGCAAGCACTTTGGTACGGCGTAGCAGTCTGCATTGTCTCGGCTTTTGTTGGCGTCTTAGTGTGTCACTACACATTGAATCTTAAACGCATTATCAAGAGCCGCGTCACTAGCGAAGAAGAGCTAGACCCTGGACTCCATTGGCTCAAGGATTACGCCGAGAAGAAGCGCCGCAAACATCGCTGTCGCAAGCCGCACGCCCAGACCAAACAGATTTCGTGCAAAAGCGTGCGCAGCTTTTCACGCATGTTTTGGATTATTGCGTTGCTCCACGTCAACTTCATCAACGTCTTTCACCTGTTCCAGAATGTCAGCGCCAGCTATCTCTTCCAGCGTTATGATTACTCTATCGTGAAAGCTGGCGTCGTGAGCAGCTTCTCGCATTCCTTCGTGGTGTTTGCGCCATTCATCGGCTTGGCTATTGACCAGTTTGGTGGCCGCAGTCTATTGCTCATTCTTGCCGCCTTCATGTCGGTCTTGGCTTACATGTTCATGATCTTCACAAACATCAACCCGATCGTGTCAATGCTGTTGATCTCCGTCTGCTTGTCGTTCACGCCAACTATCCTGATGGCTGCAATTCCCAGCTCTGTGAGTCGTAAAAACTTTGGCACGGCTTTCGGTATCGTAGAGATCACAGATGCCATTGGTGCAACGTTCGGCAATCTCCTCGTGGGCTACTTGCGCGATGAGACGGGCAGCTACCGTGGCGTCATGTTCATGCTCCTGGGTATGTCGATTCTAGTCCTCCTGCTTGCTTTCTTTCTTGTTTTCGAAGACAGTCGGTATGGATGGGTACTCAGCGCACCTAGCAGACGTTCACGTGCACTATCTGTTGACGATGAGGACCCAATGTGGAGCCCAGAGACTCGATATGGCACCAATGGAGAAACGTCGTCGTTGGCTCCTGTGTAGACGAGGGATCAAGTAACAATTCATCTCGGTCACGTCCTTGAGATCGGCTATCCTTGGGTTCAAGTGGAAGGAAGTGGACGACAATCAATCGAGATTTTGACGCTTATAAGGGCTTTGCAGAGCACCATGCATAGCTGTAACATGTATTTAGCTCGGAAGAATACGCGATAACTGAACGAAATTTTAAGGTCTGCGCCTATGTGAAAGGGAGATTGGTCATGGCCAGCAGTAACTTATGACGCAGCATTTGTGCTGAGGTGTACGCGGGCAAGTGAAGACGACTTGAATGGGGACCAGTGGACACGATGACGGGGTAACAGGAATCTGGAGGGTCCTGACAATCAGCTAAAGTATCGGCAATCTCAAGCACAAAGCGCGAGTTCTTGTCCGAGTCTGAGATTACTTCACCTTGCTGCGTTCCGTGTCGACTTAGGAATTGTTCCAGCATCCGTCGCTCTACTGACGTGAACGCTCTTAGTATTTTCCACAACAAGTCATGATGACTTTGACGAGGAAGAGAGTACGTGGCATGGCGTTCTAATCGGGACACGTAGTCGACGTCCAAGTCTGAAAGATGGTCTCGAAGCCTCAAACTGCCTGCACTCATGAGGGCGACGCATCGACTTGGTACAATGGAGAAAAGTCCGTCCCGAACCGCTCGGATCGCAACTTCTCGAACTTTGCATTCGCTTCCATCATTTGCCATTGGTACGACAAGCTCATTCCAGAATGAGCTTGAGAGAAATTGCAATGGCAGGAGCACCTTACTACGCCACGAGATTCCAAGAAGTTGGCCAAAGCAAAAGTAATAGAGCAACACCTGAGAGCTTCGTACGCGAGATTTTGCGATTGTCGAGGATGCAAAGAGTTCCAAGTTGACATCCAACTCAAGTGTGTGGCAAAGCTCGTCTTTCGACAATTGAACGCGAGCTAGAGCTCCATCAACAGGTGTAAACAATGGCACACTCGGCGATTGAACCTCCCGAGCAGCGCTTTCGAAGAGCTTTAGGTACTTTGCAGTCTGCTTGGAAGATGGTTGCTCAAGGCGCTCGTCGCATTCGTCTTCGCCATGTTGTTGCTGGTCAGTTTGCTCTAGATCGACATCTCCACAAGTCTGGACAAGAGGTCTTTCAACATGAACACGAAAGGCTTGCGATATCGGGATGGCTTCAAACGGCTGTGTAAACTCACGTCTCCACTGTCGAGCATCGTTTGCGGTTAATTGGTTAGCGAGCTGTATGAAGACTGAAGTATCCGAGGCTTCAGAAAGATGAAAGTGCTGTGTTTTACTCGACATTTGACCGCTAGATTCCCAGAAAGGAACTGCTTGGGACATTGGATAGCGGATCTTGATGGTTGGAACCTCAGTTTCCACGCTGTCAGTCTCACTGGTCTCTTGACTACCGTCCGGTGTGCGACTCGATGTTTTGGTTCGACGTAGCTCTTCTTCGATGAGTTTTTTCTTTTGCGATGAGAACAGCAAACATGCCGCGAGAACGGACATGTCGTTGAATGCCGACGGATCATCAAGAGCCCAATGCGGTGAGTTTAACAGAGCTGCGACCGGAGATACCTGACGACATTCCGTGGTTGATGTGTGTTGACTCGAACTTGGTTGATTTGATTGCAATTTGGAGTTTTCACACGGCACTAGTGACGTAGCGAATACATTTCTCGGCATTGTAAGACGCACAACATTATAGAGACATCGATTGACGTACAACAGCAGTCCAATGCGATTGATCTTCTGGTGCAAGCCATGTTCAGCATCGACACTATGGATTTTGTCCACCTTTTCCAAGAGTAAAGCTGTTGATACGTCTGTAAATGGTAAGGAAGTCGGACTGATGCAAGTGTGTGACGACGCCATTGCGTCCAGGTTAGAAATGAGCTTGGCATCTGCTTCGAGAACGTTGACAGCATTCGTAGCCCATTCATATTGAGCAGCAACAAAGGATTGGAACGATATCGTCTCAATAGTGGAAGCTGCCGTCTGAGTGTCTTGGACGACGTTGTCTTCCTTGTGCTTTCGGTGAATTGGATACTCTTCTGGAGAACTCAGCATATCACGACAAGCGTTGAGACTCCACGACGCGATGGAAGTGGGTGTTTCGTTAAGCGTTGAATCAAATTCATCGTCAATTTCATACCACAATTCATGCTGGTATTCCCCAAGAGCTGTGCATTGCCCTTTAGATGTAAACACCGCGTCGCCTGTCGCGATGCCATACTTGTCAGTAGCAAGCTTGCTTGTATCTAGTGCAATGACTCGACCAAGTTCAACCTCACGGAAGGTTTTCTCGTCTCGTTTCCATCCATCAAATGCTTGAAAAGCTTTTTCAAAAAACTGCGTGAACTTCAAGTCTTTGCTTGAACAAGACACTTCGGTATTGCACCTTTGATACATAATCACATCTTGCATCGCCTCAATGAGGTCGAGTGTTGACGCATTCTGCGAACGCCCTAGCTTTGCACTGAGGATGGATGTCTCGGATGGAGGAATCAACGTGACTTTGTCGTCTTTATTGTACATTGAAATCGCAGGATACCACTTGCAGTTTTCGCCATTGTAAGAGTGATCAGTATGAGTTCCCGCGTGCATATTGGAGGCTGCGATTCCAAGATCTTCTCCATTGCAACGAAAAGCCAACGTCTTGGCGTCGCAGTCTAATGTCACTTCGACGACATCTCCTTGTTTGAAGATTTCACCGTACGAGCGTAACTTTGTCTTGTTATGCCACACAGCTTTGTTGGCAAGAAAGCCGTAACCATGGGTATCACTTCCAATGTAATTGTCCATGCACGCTTCGGCCGTGCATACTCCAATAAAGACATTCTTTGACACGCAAGTGTCAAGCCGTACCTGCCATCGATGAACTCCTTCATCAAATGCAACGGCAGCACGCACCGAGTGCCACTTTTTGTTGATTTTGTTCGTGGCTGTAAGATTCCCGTTGGAAAGTATCAAGTTTTTCCCAATAGTTTCTTTGTCGAGCTCAAAAACTGGTTCAGGACGTGTTTGGAAGACCAAGTCAGCTCCGTTCACACACGGGGCTTCGCGTGGATCCGTGGCATTGACCTCTTGAGGTTGAGCCGGACCCAATCGGAGAAAATACGTCGTATCAGGCACCAAGTGACGAATTGTATATGTTCCTTGGGACGGGAGGGCTTTTGCTGAGCTTGCAATGGGGTCATGGTCTGCTGTATCCTGCAGGTCACACCGCTTGACTTCTAGAAAGAGGATCGTAGGGTCAAAGGGGGCTTTGCCTTCTGCAATGGAGTCATCAGTCGTCGTAGTGTCAGAATTGACGTCTGGATTTGATGATCGAGGAGCTGGATCCCAGGAAATTGTCACGTGTGTGGACGAGTACGTATTGACGTGAAGAATTATAGCGTGGGTCTCGGGATCTCGCTGCTGGCTCTGATTCAAGACACGGTGATCAAGCGAAGACGAGCGCACCAATAGAAGGAATAGAGAGCTCGTGATGTCGGAGAAGAAGACGTGATTGTCACTTTCACGACGATATCGCAAGGAAAACCATTCAATCAAATTCGTCAATTGAGCAGAGGCAAGAGCGGCCAACAGATTTGAACGCCTTTCGCTATCGTTGGTACTTGCGGCGTCACTTGTCCGAAGGACAAACAGAACTCGCGCCATCATTCGAAATGCGACGTACTTCCATGCCATTGATGCATTTGACCGACTTGAAGCGATGCTGACTAAATTTTCCATGAAGGAAGTACTGCAAAGTGAGAGAATATCGAGAAAAGACCGATCTGCTGTGTTCATGTTTGATGCTATCTGAGATTCAATGACGCCAATCACTAGTCCAGAGACCCAAGCAAACCATGCAGCTGTTAACTGCGACTCAGCAATGCTCTTGCTTGTCTGCTTAGAACGTATGAGACTTAATCTGCGAGTACACTGACTCAGCATTTCACGATACAATGATTTGAACAAAGGCGTCCGATCATCTGACTGCATTTCAGCACATTCCATCTCGCTTGAGAGATTCTCAACCTCGAGTTGTAGTAAGGCAGCAAGAGTTTGCTGTAGCTTGAGTGATCGGTTAGTACTGAATCCGATTTCGAACGTGACATCCTTCGTATCAAGTCCAATAGCTCGTCTTAAGAATTGAAAAAAGTGTGACGAAGATTCATCGTGCAGAGCCAATCTTCGAGTCAATTCGTAGACCAGGTGCTGCTTTTCTTTGCACAAACCAAGTAGCAAGAGCGTTGTGAAGGCTTGACGTGTAGATGCAATGAGCAGAGTAGTGTCGATTGCGACACTGAGAGGAAGAGAGTCATCTACAAAGCGAGAGCTGCCAATAGAATCGATTTTTTCAGCTTTGGACGTCACTGGTGGCCCAAAAAGTTGCAACTCGATCTGGAGATTGATTTGTCGTTGTCTGTAAGAAGTTGAATAAAAGGCTTCGTGGGCTATGGCATCGTCACGTTGCTGGTCTTCTCGATCTCCTTCAATGAAAACGTTGATTGATGATGAACCGGATCCTTGTTCACAAATTTTGCTTGGTAGTGAGACTTTGTCCAGAGAAACAAAAGCCGTGATTGGACTTGATTGAGTCTCTAAGACATTAGCACAATGACTGACACTTGGATTCGATAGCTGCATCGGCGTATTCCTTTGCTCCGAGTGTTCCATTCCGTCTTCATAAGTAGTAGAGGTAAAAGACGCAATGGATGGTCGATTCAAACCCGATTGTTCTATTCGCTCTAGTGGCCCAGCCAAAGCACCAGCTTCCTCTATGGGTAATCGAGTTTCGATATCGCGGCGAGTAGTCCACTCCATGGGAAGTCCGAGATCTCCTAGTCCCTCAACTACTTCACGACGACATTGCAGAGACATCGAGGCTTCGTGTCCCTCTCGAGTGTCAGATTCGAGAGTCTCCCCATCGTCGGTATCGCTATTGCTGCTGCTATTACTGCAGCTCCAATTGTCATAAGCGCCTTCTCTATCAATCCCGCAGTCTGTCTTTGCTAAGCTTTGAGTGTGAAGCACTGTGATGATAGACCGCAAACGCAGTCGGTCTTCATGATCAAAGGCAGGAAAGTGCTTAAAGCCACCAAAACACGACGTTGAAGCCCCTTCTTCATTCGACAATTCAACGTTAAGCGCACCAAAGTTAAACTCGACCGATTGATGGACATTTAACGAAACAGCGGGATGCATCCTAGAGCTACAAGTCATAGGAATATCCGAGAAAGCGACTCCCAAGGATTTTCCATTGAGAAAGTAGCTAATGTCCATTCGATCGGTGTCCAAGAGGACTCCTACGACGTCGTCAGTCGTCCACGGATCCCCATACTCGAAAGCGTTTACGTTCCACTTCTTGCATCGAAACCCGTCAAATGCCCAGCTATTGGCAAAGTCCCCCACGCCCTGTCCTTGCAGTGGATCAGCTGCAAAGTCTCCATCCACATACCCAATCTGCATAAGACCATCGGAAAGAACAACAACCTCAAAGAACCATAGTCCGCTGTTTGCAGAAATGGGAGCTTGCGTCAAGCGCACAGTCGGAAAGTGCTCTAATGCTTTGACTTTTAGCGCTCGAAGCTCCACTTCGCCACCAACAACCTCTAGCGTTAAATCTCGAGTTGATCCACTACTTTGTTGCCACCAAGGCACCTTCAAAGGGAAAGAATGGTAAGCACTCTTTTCCTCATAAAGTCGCCATTGTAAAACCTCCAATTCAGCTAGCGAGACTGTCAAGGGGGCTCTTTCACAATACTTACTCCTACGCAACATCTTGTCGATGAAAATTCGCAATCGTCGTAGCTTCATTGCAACTTTTGCATGTGGTCCTAGCATCGCCGTGATCAAGTCTTTCGTACGAGAGGATGCTACTCGCAGCATATCGTCACAAGTGGCAGTATTCTCGAGCAAAAAGTGATGCCATGGTTTTGGCAACGTTATCGAAAGCTGCTCACGAAGTAGAGCAGCTACTACGACGCGTAGTGTACGTGCGTAAAGGTAAATGCTCGCACCAATTTCTTGATCTCTAGCATTGGTAGCGGCAATTTTATCAAGACACGTGGACATCTTTTTGTCTCTAGCTGAAAGACATAGTGCTGTTTGCGTCTCTTTCGTCATCATCGCAGCAATCAGCTCTTGAAGGTGAAGAACTTGATGCGAACTAGAATCTTCCAGATGAATTACCGAGTCAAAAAGGGCCTTGCACGTCTGGAATGGTGCTGAGAAGAATGGTTGGGTCTGTACGGAAACCTGATGAAGGTTGAGCACTTCTTCGGAATATCCGGCAACAGCGTTGACCATGGCAAAAGTATCAGCAATGTCCGGTATGTTTCCCTCTTCCACACCTCGAACTTTCGGGCAAATAGCAATTGAATTCCATGTAAACAGATTCTTCCAAGAGGGTGTAGCACAAAGCGTTTGGATGAGATGAACGCTAGCAGCAAACCGCATGGAAAATGTGGTCTTCTTACTTAACTTACGGCCAAAGTTGCTGCATACTCCGTGCAGACTGCTGTACTTCTGCATCATTCGAGCTGAGGCTTCGCACTCTCGCGGTCTCGACAAAGTGGCTGAGAAGTGCTCGGAACGGTTCAACTCATCGAAAAGATCCACTGACATTGCTCTTTGACCAGCGTGGAATTTGAACAGACTTTGAAGCATCTTCGGAGCTTCAAAGTCTGGAGGAGGAAGACCTTGAGGCAGGACAAGCTTGAGAAGATGACACAAGAACACTGGCGCAATGTCCTCGTCTCGACACGTACTCAGGAGCATGCGAACAAAGAGTTTAGTCCATCGATTAGAGTGAGAAGAATCAGTAAAAGGAGCTTCGTCCGAGCTCTCCCCCTCTCGATCAACAAATTGACATAGCAGCCATAGCAGATTCGCACAATGACTTTCAGTAACGTGTCGTTGCTCAAGGTGGACGAGAATCGGACCGCTACTTTGCATTCGAAGGATCATTTCATCGGTCCAACGTCCGTGCATTAAAGTGACATCGTCCAGGACTGCACTTAACCCGTAGCGCCTTGACCGCTTGAAAAAAGCTGTCGATGGTTCCTGCGAGTTGCTTTCAGTGCCTTTCTCTTGAGTCTTTGTCAGCATCTCCATGTCAACGCCACCACCTGTACGCATCATGGTCCACAAGGACGACTTTTGTAGAATCTCAGAGCAGATTTGCTGCCAGTTTTGTACTAACAATTGCCCATTGTTCACCGTAGAGCGTCTGCCTCTCACAAAAACCTGCACATGCTCCAGTTCCTTTGCATCGAATCGCAGCACCACTTGACTCCATTTTCGCTGCGGAATTGGAGTATCCACAAGAACTGAGCACCAACTCTCCGTTGAGGTTTCGGTACATCGCACCGAGAATTCCATTGATACATGGGCTGAATGCACTTCCTTGATAGTCACAAGCAATGAAAGATCTTCGGCTGCTTGAGGTCCCGAGCTGGTGCCATGATCCACACTAAACGCAAGTAAACGTACAACGACATCTTTTGATCGTGAAGTGGCCGTCAATGTACTGGCTGTAGTACATGTCGATCCCTCTTCCAAATTCTCGTGTCCGCTTGCCTCGACGTGCTCAATGTACAGCCAGAACGAAAGCGTCACACACTCATGAGACTTGTCTGGCTGCTTCAATCTCAAGATTCGGATATCCTGCGTAGCAGACTGAGATACTTGAATGGGGCAGCCAAAGAGAAGCACTTGCGAGGATCGCTCCCTTCTTTCACAAAGTTTCTCCATGGACTGTAGGAATGCGTCGTACGTGTCATCCAAAGCAGTGAGATATTCCAAGCGCTCTTGAACTTGTTCCAGCATGAAAAACAACCCGTCCGCCATTTGCTTGACGATCTCATCGATACTCGATATGACCAACTTCTTTGGAAGCGTTAAGCGTCTGCGTGGGGACATTGACGCACTTTGCGGTGTGGAAGGTTCTCGTTTCTGTAAATTGGATCCACCCGAGCGTAGCAAGAGCAAAGGACTGTGTTGTGCAAAGTATCTTGATCTACTGAGCTGCAATGATATCGACGAAAATGCTTCCCAAGACAAGAGGCTTATGAGCTGAGCTGGCGTTTGATTGACCACAAGGTGATTGCTTGGGGTCAGCCCTGGTGAGCGATTGCTCCAGTCGTGTATGTGCTTTCTCGCGATGAGAGGCTCCTCCATATCATTGTGTGTGTCGAGACTATTGCCTTGATGAAGGAGTTGCTCGATAAGTGTGCTCACGATCCCCGACTTTACTATCAGAGCTACAATGCTTGGACCACTTTGTTTGGCTGTACTGAGAGGCACGGTCCATGCCAAGAGTGCCTTTGTTTTCAGCTCGTACGATGCGTCGTCACTCGAAATGATCCTTGCGAGTCGAATGAAGAGATTTTCAATGGCCTTGCTAAGCCCTTTGTCGCTCTCTAACTCCAACGTCATCACTCGCGTTAAAGTGCTTGAAGCTGAGCTTGCAACGCACCAAACAGTAACAAAGTCATGAAGCAAACAGCTTTTCACCGACGACGTCGTTAGCTTTCGAAGCAGATCATGGAGTAGGCAGATTCCAGTCCTCTTTAAAGCAGCATTGACCTCCTTTATAGACAAAGAGCGTTGAATGGTAGCAACATCCATAGGATTCGTCAAGAAGTGAAAGAGGTCCGTGAGGGAGACACTGGCAGATGCAAAGACCACGTTGGTGTCTGTTGTAGACTGCAACGTCAGTGGTACTAGCGCTGCATCGGGCTGTAAGCTCAGCAATAAGCGCACCTTGTGTATGGCATTTTCCACAGCATTCGACTCGATAGCGTCTCGAGCCCACGGTTCTTCCTTGGCTGCATCAAGCAGAGCTGAGAACAGCTTCCAGCCTTTACCTACTGGTGCAGTCGAAAACTCTTCCGTAGGCAGCAACGACTGTGATACTTGCGCCTCGTAGAGCTGATAAGCGTCTCGAAAGTCTTTCGCTAGTCCAAGATGCCACGACAATACGATCGCACCAAGCACCAGCAGCCTTTGCGTCTCCTTCGTACGCTCTTCATCATGTGACAGAGTTGCCGCTATCCAGCGCCAGAAACATTGGGAGTTGTCGGTATCACTCAATTGCAAAAGAAAGCGCTGGTCGTCATGTACGTTCCAAGCGCTAGACTCCGGTCCAACGTCACACGTATCAAGTTCATCTTCCACTTCGTATACACCCGAGTGTTCCCATTCCACTATTGTGCGTATCGAGCTTGAAATGGGCGCGTTTGAAGGAGCTACTACATGACGTTCCTCTTGAAGAAATCGACCTTTGGACAGCACTAAAGAGTGAAAGTTGCCGTGTTCCATAGTGTCGTGCATTGCCATCTCGCTACGTTGAGACAGACATAGCAGCTCACAGCTGAATTTGCCACAAAGCACTGCACACGCATCTCCTAAATCAACGAACCAATTGCCTTCTTGACAAGAAGCTCGGCTTGACGTATGGACATCGTCCTCCTCCTCATGTGTCTGGTTCCCTGCATCGTCAGCGCTCTGTATTTTCCAGCTAATCTCATCCACCATCTTTAACATGACGTGGAGGTTTGGCACAATGCGTTCCACGAGCAGCATCTTTGCATTAAGCTGTTCGACGACGTTTCTACAAGCGCCTGCTTCATGGTCCGGGACTGGCAGTAGCAACACCGACAAACACTCGATAGCACTCGGTAATAGCGTGTGGAAGAAGCTTCCGTTCAAGCGCCACGTGATGATTTCTTCGTGTTGCCGACTTCGCGTATGCAGCCGCTTTAGCACCGTCAATGCCTCAGCCATCAGCTCATCCACATAGGCAACAAGAGCTTCCATCATTTGCTGGCAAGCGTGGCTTGATGAGGAATTCTTGTGGGGCTTGCGATTCCGTCCAAGTACGAAGTGATGGACAAGACTGAAGTAATGCGTCTGCAGCACATGCAATAGTTGGAGATAGCAGTCAGGTGGACGAGCACAGTTCGTCAATGTCTCGTCATCAAGCTGCTTGACTGCTTTAGCGCTGCAATGACGTAGTAAATTGATCATCAATCGCTGAAGGTCAAAGACATTGTATCCAGCAATGCTTTCGTTCTCCAATCCAAGAGCGTCTTCGTTCGTTGAATCCAGCAGCCCATGCGAAGGTAAACATTGAAAAATGGCCGTCATGACCGAGTCCTGTTGCGGATAGAGAAGACTGAGATGAGAACTTAGAGGCTACAATGGATAATTCCCATACTAACCTGACAAAGCTGTTCCGAGAGGATGACTGTTCTCATCGAGAGATGGTGCATCTTGCAGTCGTTCAGTAGTTCCCACAGTAACTTGCATCGCGAAAGACTCGAGGGGTAGAAGAGGCAAAAGCCCATCTAATATATAGAGAGAGAGTTAGCTGCACAATCATGGCACTTTGTCGTGTTACAATACCTTCAGTGCACGAGCAGCCTCGTGGCTAATTGCGCTCCCAATTGAAGATAAAGACGTCGTATCGCTCGACTGCTGCGCTCCTTGTTCAAAGTGATAGAAAGACTCTTCTTCTCGGGAATCGGCAAGACGATCAAGCAATTCGTGAATACAACGGAGGAATTCATCAGGTAGCGTTGAGTGCTTCGACAGTGAAGATCTCATTGACAAGGTGGTTTGAGTCAATGGCTGTTGCATCTTGCTTAGATTGAGCTGTAAAATTCTCAAGCAAGAGAGCGCTAAGCCCATTCGTTCTTCGATTGCCAAGGAGAGACCATTGTGACTATCAGACGCGCTTGTTTCGACCTGCACAAAATTTGCCTTCACACTTTCAGCACTTGTCGCGCAACGAAGAAGCTGAAGCAATGCATCAAGAGATTCCACACTGGTATCAACAGCGTACGGAAGAAGTACCGAGTGGACTTTTGGGCGGGTGTCATTCCATCTCGGTTCGTATCGCTTCTCTTCTTGCCTTTTTGCTTCCTCCATGATACAATCAGAAGCAAGGCGATCAATGTGTCCTACAATGAACAAAGCTATGTCGTTCGTAGAAGCTGGAATGAAGCCATGTTGTACTCTACGATCACTCTTTGTGGCTGCAATTTCCTTCGGATATGACCTTGCAGCAACGTTCAATACCCAGCGAGCTCCAAACTGCGTCTGCTCATTAGTCTGTTGTTTCTCGTGTTGTCCTGAGTGAAGCCCCTTGACCCCTCTCTGACTTGAGACTTCTCTTGGTCCTTTACCCCCAACTCGATACCCTCGTTTTCGAACTGATTCCCGTCCATCTTCAACATCTTCTGCGTCTTCATCCTTAACCAAAACCAAATTGTACTTATCCCCCACGGCCAAAGCTACGGGCTTTTGACCGCTTTTCGCGAAAGCTTGAATCTTTGTAGGCCATTTCCGCGATTGACTATCCCCGTGTCCAAGTCGACCACTCTCACCTTGTCCACACGTCCACACTTCATAGTCATGAGTCAAAAAGACGGTATGTTCACATCCTGCTTTAGCGTCTTTGACTCGTTTGCCCTCCATACTGCGTACAAACGTGGGAATGTCGAAACTCTCTTCATCGCCATGACCAAGTTTACCATTTGCCCCTGATCCCCACGTGTATACTTTACCGCTAGCTGATACGGCGAGGGAATGATCCCATCCACAAGCTACTTTGACTAATTCTTCACGCGTATCTTCCAACGCTAGCACCAACGTGGGCTTAAGTCTACGATCACAATCACCATGGCCAAGGACAGGTGGAATGCCAGCACGACGGCTGTCCTTATACCCACAGCCACACGAATAAACACGACCAGAACGTGTACAAAAGAGCGTATGCTCCCATCCACCTGCGGCATGAACCACACACTCTGCTCCTCCTCCTTCTTCTTCGTTGTCACAAAAGTCTTCAATCTCCTGAACAATTAACTGATCACTTGTATGTCCATGACCGCATTGACCTTGATTGTTCTTTCCCCATGCATAGACCTTTCCATCCCAAGAAAGACCCAGAGAATGTGATGCCCCGCAGAAAATGTGGCGGAAACGTACTGAAGACGTCAAATTTGCCCCATTACCGTCTTTGTTTGCTTCTGCGCTTGGTAAAGCAGTCGGGAGAGCAACTTTTGTGGGGCTTGAACGATCGTTTGTATCACCGAAACCCAAGCGTCCGTTTGCGCCATTTCCCCACGCAAAAAGCTCTCCAGACTCCATCAGCGCTAGTGTATGTCCAAGGCCACAGGCGACGTCACGCACTTTTCCCTTGAGCCTTAATACTTCAATCGTTCGTGGTGCATATTCTTTCGTAGACATTCCATGACCAAGACGGTATTTGTCGCCATTTCCCCAAGCCATGACATCGCCGTTTGTAGCTATAGCAATACTATGAGTCGAAAGCGAATCAATCTTACAGAAGAGGATGTCTTGCGTTGCCGCAAGGATCGTCGGCACCATCTTATTCTCGGTGCAATTACCTTCCTGACAAGTGCCGTGTGTGCACTGCCCATGTCCAAGCTTTCCATGATCTCCTTTACCAAAACTAACGAGATATCCACACGATGTTTCTTCGTCCTCTAGGGAAGACTGAAGTCGGTCAATTGAGGCAGCTTCAAGGTCACCAAGGAGCGGTAAAATACACTCAAAGCGTCTTCCGCATGGTTTGTTGGCATTTTCCAGCAACAATTTCACTCCTTTCAGCAAATAACTCAATCGACCCCACTTCAAACCCAGCGCAACGTAAGCCACCTCTACGATAGCTCGATCGGTAGGAGAAAGCCAAGTTTCCGACGTCTTTAAAGACCTCTTCTCGTCCATATCGTCGTCCTTAAGTCCCAGAAGTTCCTCAAACAGCTGAAACAATTGGTAAAATACGCTCCAGACGTTTGTATCACCTTCAAGTGAAAGATCGTTCATCAACCCAGGCGATAAAATACACGGAGGCAGCATCGTCAAGATCGCAGGCAATTTACTTGCAATGTGCACCGAGAGTCGATTGTTAGCTGCCAGTTTTGTCGCGTCTCGAAGCGATTGACACGCTCTAAAGAACATTCGGAGCACGAGTTGTGTCGGCAAAGGCAGCTCTTTGAATGGGACGGGAGCATGCGCCTCATTCGTCTCTAATCGCTTTGGAGCCCTATTTGGGACTGTAGTGATGGTCGAATTCTCTTTGTTCAAGACATAGAGATTCTCCAGTATATGGTCAAGTACAAGAACTTTCTTTTGCCATTGTGGAATGCTTCCTTTCGTATCCAGCGCCTTCGCTCGCTGCACAATGTGGCAATGAATCAATTCCGAGCACTTTTCGTCGGAAGCTTTGGAGATAAAATTGCAAATAGTATCAGCATCAAGAGTCCTTAATTTCGACGATTGCAGCTGATTGCATTCATCTAGCGCCTCGTACTGATCGCTAACGTACGTGCTGTCCTGCAGCCACAGCGCTTCCATGTTGAAAAAGTAGCTTTTGAAAGGTCTCTCTAATCGTCTCTATTATAGAGTTGATGAGATCGTCTCTATTATAGAGTTGCTGAGCTTGTCTCTAATATCGTCTCTAATGCTCCCTATAATATATTGATTATGGCGTTGGGGGAACTCCTTTTCTCGGGCCAATTGCTGGCTCTCACGGCTGATGAGACGCACGTGCAGATTCAGCAAGACGCCATCTCGTTCCTACAGCATCTGGCTGAACCCGTGCTGGTCGTGAGTCTCCACGGCAAGACGTCGCTTGTCCGCAGTCTTTTAGACGACGAAGGAGAAGATGCCACCGAGTATAGCAAACTACAAACATTAAAAAACTAGTCGAGTGCTGATTGTTGAATTGCTTTGTATTGAATGCTGCAGAGGTGTGTGGCTCTATGTCAAGCATTTAAACTACCCGAACGCCAAATACTTGGCCATTTTGGACCGATCGGGGTTTGGAGACTCGGTGAGAGTTATAGGAATGAATTTGAGTGCGTGTGTGTGTGTTTCTCTTAGCTTATGTTCTTTTATGTATCCAGTCAGTGGAAGTGCTATTGTATTCGATTGTTGCTGCTTTGAGTAGTGTGGTAGTGCATCATGTCGATGGGCACTTGACTACTCAAGCAGTGAATCAATTCGCGTTCTTAGCATCCATGGAACAAGACCGAGATGAAGTGCCGCATTATGGTGAGAACGCTACCCCTCGTTTTCTCGAAATGCTTCTTCTTTCCCTCACTTTGATTCATACTGTTGATAGCTTTTCCTCAGTCTCCAAAACTGCTCTGGGTGCTGCAGAATGTCACTTTTAGCGAACTAAAGGAGCAAGTTCAGGAAAGTGGATTGTCTCGACTAGAGACTGAACAGACATATCTGTGCAAGGCCTTGTCCACGTTGCCCGACGAGTCACCAAGTGCAAGAGTTAGCAAGCTTTTCCAGTCCGTGTTTCCCGATCAAGGGTGCTTTGTTGTGCCACCGAAAGAGACCGAAGCATTTGAAAAACAAGTAGCAAAACTGTTGCGAGTGCTTACAGATACGGTACACAACCGCTATCCAAAAGAGGTCGTACTAAATGGGCCACTTATTGGCTCAATCGTGGGCTCAATGCTTGCTTCTCGCGACAACGTTTTCAAGGTATGATTATGAGGATGCATATAACGTAGAAGTGGTTCTTAACGTCACTGTGCGCAGGCTTTTCAGGGTCAAATCTGGAAGGATACGATTCACAAGTGCTGCCTCGATATTGTGAAGAACGGAGTCGAGCTTTATAAGCTTCGGATGTCCGAAAGACTGGGCAGTATTGTCGACATATCAGACCTTAAAAGTTTCAAGCCAGGACTTGACCCTGGTCAAGAAACCCGCGTAATGGTCGAGGTTAGTACTAAAGAAGTGCCGCTGATCTTTGTCCTGGTCTTGCTCACTTTCCGCTTTGTGGATGTATACGCTGCAGCTACCATGTGAAAACGAGGTTCTTATCGACGTGCACGCTTCGGCAAAACGTGAGGCAAAAGCAACTCTTTGCTCGATGCCTGTCCTTTCCGAAAAGCTTGGTTCATCACTGAAGGTATGTCACGCAACATGTGTGCCGTCTTGGTCTAACACAGTTCAACGTGTGCCGTGCAGAAATTGTTCCGTGACTTGGTGGAGTCGTTGTTCGCCACCTTTCAGAAGGAAAACAATCGCATTTCGTCCGAAATATGCCAAGCATTGCTCGCTCAACTTCGCTTGAAAATGACGCAAAAAATTGATGCCTACTTGCATTCGTGCTCTCACCATGATGAAGACTCGTACTCTTTTCAGTCGACAGAGTTCAAGGTAAGAAACGACTTTACATGCGTTGCCCACAACCTACGAGTAGTAAACGTTACTGCTTCGTGTGCTGTTTTCATAGCGGTTTTATCACTACTACCAAACGAGCTTGTTTGAATTGATTGCTGAGTACACCGATCAAGCTAAGGGTCCTGTCAAGGTACTGACTTTCTTGTAGCATAGCGACATCCCGTGCTTCTGTTGCTAATGTGTACGCCTTTAGAAAGAAGAACTTGCCAAGTTCATGCACGACATCATTCGACCACAGCTCGCTGAGTTTTCACAAAAGTTGGAAAAGATTTTTCAGCACGATGTGGGCATGGTCGAAAAGGGGATCCAGGAGAAAAAGGAAGAAGTTGAGAACTTCAACACTAAACAGAACATGCACCAGAAAAGGACAATGAACGCACATGAGGAAGTAAATAGGCGGCTAGTGGAAGAGGCAAAGCTGCAGGCGGTAAGTGGTGTCATGTTTGATTGTTTTTATAAATGAAAAGCTGAGAGTATGCGCTGGTGCTGCACAATGCAGTTGCGTAAAGAAGCGCTTGTTGGAGCCATCAGTGATTTGACCAGGATGCATGCGATGGCTACAAAGCAGAAGGAGCTCTTGGAAGAGGCCGCGTTCGTTTCGGTTTGTAACTTCGTTTTCAAAGATTCGTTTGGAATTGTTTGTACCTTTACTTACATCCGTTAATTGATAGGTCCAACTTCCTGAACAAAAAGTCATTGAAGCTGCTCAGGACAACGAAGTTACGGAACTACAAGGCTATCTGATCAAACAAGGTGGCGGTGGCAATGTCCTCAATCCCCTTGGCCGAAAGAATTGGAAACAACGGTATTTCATTCTCATTGGTGCCAACTTGATCTACGCAAAGACAAAGGACGACTACGAGCGTGGAAAGATTATCAAGGAGCTTAGTCTGACTGGGTGAGTTGAGGCTTTCTTATCTCCACACAAACAGTTTGAGCGGATAAAATGCCAACTATTGGTCACATGCTTTCCTTCTGTGTAGTTGTCGCGTTGATCCATCGCGTGATGCGGGTGAAGGATTCAATATCACTCCAGGCAAGTCGGCACATGTGTTTGCACTACAACGAGGTTTATTCGAGAAAAACTCCAAGAAACGCTCATCAGCGGCAGACAGTGGGCGCATTTTCAAGCTGCGTGCCCAAAACATCCAAGAACGCGATGTGTGGATTGACAAGCTACGTCAAGCGGCTGGAGGCTACTAAGTCTTGCTTTAGATGAACTTGAATTGGATAAATTCATGCTTAAAGTCCCTTTCTAGCTTAAGGCAATGGGGGTAACTGTATTTGTGTCGTGAGTTTCGATGACAATTGCTCTCTAACGTGCTCGAACAATATGGTACTGGAAAAGTACTCCAATAAGATACGATACTTGTCTATCACGTCAATCGACCAACTAGTTCCAGTATGACATTGCTGAGGTGTATTGAGACAATAGCATAGTGAAGTGGTTTCGTATATGCACAAATATTTAGGTAGTATTCTGTATTGTATTGTGTTCAGAGCAAAAAAATGGAGATCAAAAATAAGCGAGTAAAGTGTAAAATTGGTCCAGTATCGCATCGCCGACCGCATTCCATTGAGCGGACGGGCGACGCGATAGTGAGAGGCAAGCGCGGGTTTCATGTTTGCTGGCGCCGTGCTTGGCCTTGATTGGGTCGTTGTGAAGTGGATCAGAGCTAATTTGTCGGCTTTCCTGTTGAACTCGACTGCTCCAATAAAGAACGGACACACGGTACACAAAACCAAGACAAGGATCAAAGCTCGAAGCTGGAGCAAGGACAAGGTGCGCTCGATTCGATAACGCTGTTTGCCTCACTTTCCACCTATGAGGAAACATCACTCACCACCGGTTTTGAGTGTTCTTGAATCGATCAATGTAATTTACTGCACAATAGTCGAAGCACGTTCTGGAGCGTGCTCGCCCGAATCGTTGTTGCGCGCAACATGCTGGCGCAGGTTACGCACGAAGCAAGAGACCTCACTGATGGAGCCCTTGCGGATGACACTAGAAGGGAAGTACCCTTTGATGTCCATGTTGAGAATCCAAATAAGACGGCTCTTGAACGGAGACGTCGGATGAGGCACGATAACCCATCCCGTCGGGCCATTCTCGCCACGAGTGATGCCCTTCTCAGGTTTAAGGAGGTTCTTCCCTGCGCTATTGGTGGCAATGACGTAGCCGCCACCATCTTGACGACGCCATGTGCGTGTGTTCACAAAGTCACGACTAGAAATCATGCCACCCAAGGCAGGAGCTGAAGTCAGGTGCACCAAGTCGGTGGTCTCGTCCAATTTGCAGACAATGTTGCTCTCAGCCGCCGTCACATTCCAGACATTGCTGGTCTCCAAATTCGTGTACAGCTCATCAAACAACTCGTCCGGTGAGAGCGGGATCTCAGCTTCGCACTTGTAGATGCGTGATGGTTTGCCATCTCGGGAGTAGACGGTAACGTTTTCAGTCGTGGGAATCTCCTCAGTCCACGCCGAGTCCTTCGTCACCTCCGTGTTGGCTAATTCCAGCACTTTGTCCAGCGCTCCTTGCGAGCTAGCAATCAGTTCGTCGCTTTGCGCCGCCGTGATCTTGACTTCGGCATACTTGTCCTCTTCCTTCTTCTCCTCCGAGTCCGTCGTAGCACCCGACACTTCGTCCGTCGCATCCAGATCCATGCCGTTGAAAATCTTTTCGGCATCTTCCAAGTCCGTGACGCCGCCTGTAAACTGACGAGCAGCGCTTATCCTTGTCACCACCTCGTACACGTTTTTAGCAAGCCCAACCAGCAAAATCCAAATGGCCGGGTTGGACATTGCCACCTCGTCCTTCAAGAACCAAAAGGCAGCCACGAAGCCCACCGTCGAAGCCACCAACAAGCCCAAACTGCTGTCATCCCGATTCAGCATCTTCTGTACCTTACAACCCTTCGTATTCTGCTGCTCTTTGGTCAGTACTCGCTTCTCTATCATAGGCGCCCCTTCAAGATTCTCTGTCTTGGAGAGAAAGCGCGGTCCCAAAGCTGCGTCATCAGCTTCATAAAGCACGGCACTGCTGTGTGCGTGGGCCGCACACGGGTCACATACGCGCTGTCGCTTAGGAATTTCACCTGGGTTGGTGGCTAGCACCATGCGTGTTCGAGAGCAGGCGTGACAGAAGATCTCACCGCACACGCGGCAGTGATGGCGACGGTTCACGAGCGAGAACATACGCTCGCACTTAGCGCAGGTACGAGCGGCCACATCTTCCACCCAGCGGCCGGAGACCGTGTCGCGCGAGACGACGTGTACGCCAGTGGGCGACCAGCTGCTGGATGCTGTAGACACATTCGAGCATGAGCGTGGGCGCATCGAAAGCCGCGATCCACCCGCTGCCGCCGCCGCCTTCGTGGCCGCCTGCTCTGCGCGAGCAGACCGAGGGGGCTGCACACACATTCTGGCTGCGCTTTAAATAGAAGAACGCGCAATAACGTTAAGGTTGTGGTTGCCGTTGAGACTAAGGCTGGCTTTTGAACAGTGAGAAAATAAAGGGAGAGAATGGGAGAGCAAACTGACAAAGGTCTTTTTTATGTGCAAAGGACTACAATTTGACATGTTGTTCTCAGAAGAGAATATATTATGCAGTTTACATGCGAAAAACTCTACATATAAAAAGCAAAAGGGGCAGTTTAAGAATATTGCACAGCTGGACGAGCGTACCGTGGATCTTATGTGATTTTGCAGTATGCGGCCAGTAACTGGCCATGTGTAATGCCATTCTGGGCTTTCCCGTCGTGCTCTCCTTATTTGACAATGCGCAACGTTTTCACATGACTTTCGTCGCAATCCATTGCCGGTTGTCGTGTACTGACTCTCGTCGTGCACGCTGAGTCATGGTCAGTAGTGTAATAGAGCGAGGAGGACGTAGTGGCACTTGGGTTTCAAAGGATGGCAATGTGCTTTATGGCTTGGTGAAGACTTCAATGTGTCTCAGCTGCGCTGAAAGTTGTTTATGACGCAATGAAGCCGACTTTATGCACTTTGATTAGGCTGTAGGCTTTTCCAAAGTTCTGGCCTTGCTGAAATAGAGCGGAAGCAAGACGTCGTAGCGACGAACATGTGCGATGCAGCGACTACCACACAAGCCTCGAAATCAAAACTACCGACTGGACGACTCGTAGCAAGAAAGAAACAGAAGATAATGAAGCTGAGACCATCACGATCACCACCGTAGCATGACTTCACTTGTTACAAGGAAGCTTCGATTTGAGACAATGACGACATGGAATCCACCACGAAAGCCTATCCCTAGAAGCTGAGCTCCTCGCTGGCCTTGGGTGGATATTCTACGATTAATGACATCACTTTTATGCGATTTTGAGCGGCCCTGACCCACTATCGCAAATTCGACATGTTGATGGCCGCGTTCACGTCTTGTCGGTGGTGCACGTCACGTGGTCGTAGCGACGCATTCTTTGTCGTGGTGTCACATTCTCGCGCTCTTTGTCGCGGTGCCACGTTCCCGCACTTCACAGCGTCATATTGTGTCCTAGGTGAAGGTATCGAACAGGCGAACAGGCGAACTAGAGGTAGATTTCTGTCGCTCGCTTCTGCAGACTATGGTTCATTGGCATGGTCTCAAAAGGGCTACTAGATACCATTTTATGCAATGCTTGAGCGAACGATGTAGCCTGAACCAACAAGTCTGTCCATTAGCGTACGCCAAGAGACAGAACGCGCGAAGCTACTGAATTCTAATGTGAATTCTTCGGAACCTCGGAGCTTTTCACTTTATATTAGGGGTCATCAGAGTATCACAATCCAGTAGTGCGTAAAGTCAAGTTCCAAACCTGATTTGAACCAGTTCCAAGTCACCAAATCAATGTAACATCAACAATTTTAATCATGGTAGGCTTTATACATAATGCGGGACTAAGCTCCTAAGTTCCCCAAGAAACTCACATTGTCTCCATCTCTTCTTTCGACCTATATTGTATACCCCCTCTAGAATATTTCACATATATTAAAGTATAGGAACTCGGCAACTCTTCTAGATATCAAGTTAGTTCCGAAAATTCTACCCACAATTCGCCAATTAGTTGTAATTCACTACTTAAGAGCAAAAACTACGTTCCACCAAGCTATCAGATCCGCAAGTTCGCAAATACTAGTTGCAAATGGGAACAAAACGCAAATGATATGGAGACATTCAGCTTAGCAAATCCACTTGCATCCAGTGTTAGTCGACTATCTGAAGCGTACAATTTGCTTAATGATTCAGAAATGTACCTATGGTTGATGGAGTATGTCGTAATGTTGTCGCAGTACTCGAATTATCCACGTGAGATGCATTGGCGTGCAGCTCTTCGAGTTCTCCACTACTTGAAAGGTACTATGACCCGTGAAGTTCGTTTTTTGTGTGATGTGACCAACCGGACGAGTAATCAAGCGTACGCTGACACGAACAGGGACAATCACAAGCAGACAAGGCATTAAACATCGGGTATTTTATTGATTCCAAGCGGTGGGCCGGTTGTCTACAAGAGTAAGCGGCAGAGCACTATTGCTCTGTCGTCTACCCAAGCTGAGAACATGGTGCTTTTACTCGCGACCCAAGAAGTGCTTTGGCTGCAGTATTTACAGGTTGAGATGGGATTCAAGGCTGTAGGTCCGACCACGATACAACTGGACAATAAATCAGCGTTGTAATGACCACCAAATAGGGCTATACATCGCGGGCCAAATATATCGATCTACGCGTCCATTTTGTGCGCTTTCATGTCGAAGCTAAACGGATCGAGTTGAAGCACGTACCCATGGAAAACCGACTGGATCATTTCTTGACCAAACGGGTGCCAGCTTCACGATTGACGCAGCTTTGTGGTGCGGTGGAGTCGCTGACATACAAGTTGAGGAAGCCACAGATTGCGCACATTACACAAAGACAACTTGCATGTTGTCGAAGCTTCGCGAAGGATTGATCAGCTTTATCAGGATTGCAAATTTAGAACGGGGTAGTTCAACGCAGGACACATGAACAAGCTAGCTAGGAAGATCGTGACCCTATCAATCACTTCTCATTGTGCGCTACAAACAACAAGTCCAAGGTTAACTGTTTGTACGATCAGCTTTGAGCCGGTGTAGACTGAGCGCTGATGTTTCTGGTTATGGTATGGATATACTCGCGCTGAGCGTTTTCGTCCAGACACAACGACGCTTTGAGGATTTCGTATCTAGAAGCGAAGTAGCTGGTCGAAGCAAAGAAGAAGGTCGAATCAAACTCCGTCTTCAGGCGTTATTAAAGCTAATTGCTGTGGATCTGCTCACCGAGGACCTGGTAAAATGGCATTGCTGGTCGACTTGACCAAAGATTGGTAGTTTTTCTGGGTCTTCTAGAGAAGCAGCAGTTATGTCATCTGATTGCCACAACGCCACACGATCAGGACACTGCTCTCGCAGTCTCCGAGTGTTGGCGTATGCGTCCGTCTTCCTTATTGTCGAGAACCAGTGAAGTGATGCAAGCTAGCAAAGATTCTACCATCTATCACTAAAGGTGGTGAAAGCAGCGACATTCGTGAGCCCATTGAATAATACTATGATATCGCATGCGTACTGGGCACGGCACGTGCTGCGGCTATCCAAATCGCACAATCCGTCAATCAAAAAATGAATTTCACGTGTTATAACTGAAGACTATCCTATATGCACATCGTCCGCTCTTTTCTTCGCACTAAAGAACAGCCAGATTACGCCCAGGCACCGTCAGAGACAGGGGTGATATAGTACTTTATTGTACATCATCGCTGTCTCTAAGGGCGTCTAGGGGTACTCTCGATGCTCTTCTATGCAAAAGAAGAGCGGACAATAGCGGACGAGTATTGGTACTCAAACAATTACGGTATCAAAAGGCAAAATGATCTGATGCCTGATCATGAATCAATCAATCAGCTACTCTTTTGTTTCATCATCATGATTCAAACCAACAGCTGCGCAAACTCCACGAACACCGCTACAAAGAGCACCAGTTATCTCAGACAAGCTCCAAGTTGTGACTGAATAGCTGCTTCCGAGCGACACGATGATGGAAGTTTTCAGGTTCAGCCTCGGCAGTGATGTCTGTTGGCGCTGTTCAGCTGATTTCGACTTCGCAATCTTCGAAGTCGCAGTCACTCAGAATATCGATCCCATTCGATGTAGAATACCCTCTCATGTGGCTCGAACGATGCAAGTCCAAGTATTTGGATTACCAGGCATTCTCCAAGACGGTCCATTCGGCCACCCTTACGCGATCATCCCAGCAGAAACCATGGGGACGAATTGGAATCAAATGATACTTTCTGCGTTGTCAAGTCCTGGTTTCTCTGGAAGTGCTATTGTTTGCACCAAAAGAGGAATTCCAGTTGAATACATTGGTGGTGGTTTTGATGAATCAGAGAAGAACGAACAGTATCAATCATATGGCTTCATGCTACACGGAATTCGCCATGATCTGCCATCCTCGTTACCAGCTGATGCTGATGATGAAACAAAAGAGTAGCTGATTGATTGATTTATGATCAGGCATCAGATCATTTTGCCTTTTGATACCGTAATTGTTTGCGTACCAATACTCGTCCACTCCTCTTTTGCATAGAAGAGCATCGAGAGTACCCCTAGACGCCCTTAGAGACAGCGATGATGTACTATAAAGTACCTTATCGCAGTTCTGCATTCGTTCTCAGAGGTCTAGAGTGATTGTAGGTGTTATCAATGCAATGGACGAGCGGTTGAGACACATCCTGATAGTAGTAGCCAAAAAAAAAAATAAGTTAGGATTACCTCAGAATAGGACCCAAATACGCTCATCACAGACTCGGAGTAGACTCTAAGAATTTATCAGAAACTGACAGAAGCATTTTATCAGACTCTGAAAAGGCTCTCTGAATTTGTCAGAATTCACGACTTTTGTTGTTACCTTACGAATAAGCTTGTCCGTCAGACCGTTCGTGGCTGTGACTTCAGGCGGCCATTGAAATACATTTTGCTTGCTGACTGGGTATGACGAGCTTGTTGCTCCGTAGTTCATACCGATTTTCAACACGCACGCGATACAAAAGTGGAAGGGCTACAGGAGGCCACTGCTGTCAGACACAAAGTTGTGAGCAATTGCGTTGATTGTATCTTAAAACTCTTCTGTTGCCATTTTACTTACGCATTGACGACGCGTTAAACGTCGAGCGATTGTGGTGCGTCAAGATCAGTAACCAAAAGCTTGAAACCTGATTTGGACCCATAGAACTCGTCAACAAGGTCAATCTCTTCTAGTTGTCAAATCATCTGTAATTTGCGCAATTTCCTACAGAGCAGAAGCCTAACAACGTTCAATGCTTTTGCTGAATGATGCCATTTAGCTTCGCACGTTAGGTATATTTGTTGTTTGTCATTACGTCGTAGTAACGATCGTAAGCTTTTTGTTTAGCTTGACTATTAGTCAAGAATCCATGTTAAGATTATGGAAGCGGGTGCGTGTTTCATGAATCAAAGTAGTGATTGATGGCAAGAGAATGATGTACGAGTTCTTAAGTTATCTGCAGTATGGAAATTGAAAAAGAAAAATTGCCACCACCATCCAGGACTTTATACGTCTCCACGACGTCCATCATCACTCTCCTTCTACTCTTAGCAGCTCCTGGAGGTTGAACTTCGTGACAAAGTCTGAGGCGCTCTCCCGTTCCTGAATACAAGTGCAGCAAACAGTGCATTAGCAAAGAGCATCACTGACATTAGAAAAGCGAATGTGCCTGCGAACCTTGCACTTGAAAGTCGCTTGGAAAAACCTACGAGCGAAGAGCAGCACGAACTCACACAGAAAGAAAACATTGGTCCCGTATTGCAATCCGTAAAAGTACACTTGCAATACGCTTTCTCTCTGCTCTATAGCCACGATATGAAACCCGAAAGCTTCTAGGTGATGCTCCACATCTGCACGAGTCGGCTGGTTGAGAAAAGTGCACGAAAAGGCTCCCCTGTTCGGCAGTATGCATGGCTGTCATTGCTCAGTCACATCTTAACAAAACAAGCAAGATGAATAAACGTACGTCGTCGCCAATTGCTTCCAGAGCTGCCAGAAGTCCGATATCGGCAAATTGGATTCTGGGTCCAGCAAAAAAACTGGTGAAGCGAACGGAATTTGATGCAAGTATTCCTCCGACTCTGCAGGCACACACGATTCTAAGGCTGCGCCAGGAGTCTGAAGAGAAGGAAAGCGTGTCTTTGACTGTTGCCGAGATGAACGCGGGGCTGGCACGTCGTCACCGCCTTCCATGGCAAGCTGCAAGTGAGATGTAACGGTGTTCCCTTCTGCATTGCCAAGCCCGACATCACTAACTTTGTAGCTCTTATGTCTGTGAGAATTTCGTTGAGCTGATGTCCGCTTTGGCCTATGTGGGGGTGTATTGACAGGCTGAACTGCAGGACTTCGTACATTTTTTGTGTCGTCGTCCGAGGAGCTCTCGTCACTGCTATCGTTGGCATTGTGCTTCCGATGTCGAATGTCGGAAAGGAGCTCAGCTCTATACACAGTAACATGGAGGGAAGTGCGTTCACATCAAAGCGTGGAATATGATCGATTGAGAGTCCATACCCGAAGAACTCGTCTGCTTGGGAGCCTTTGCGGTGGATTGTACGCAGCAACCACGGAGAGATAAGGAGGTGAACCTGGAGTAGAAGACGTTCGCCACAATCAGTCAAGCAAAGCGGATACGTGAAAGTACTACTGAACTTACGGAAACCATGACGAGTGTCGTGAGGTAAATGATGTTAACGTTAGATAATGAGATGTGCTGCACTTCCACCAGTCCAAACGCCAGGAGCGTTGCAATACCAAGCCACAGAGCTGCGCACACAACTTCAGATAAATTCTGCAAAACGAATCATCACGTACCCAAACGCACCTATCGCCCATGACCCAACACCAAGAAAGAAAAATGTGCGCACGTGCGTAATCAAACGATTGCCATCTTGCTGTAGTGTGTGCCATTTGCCATCAACGTAGAATCCATAAACGCTGAAAAGGAGCGAGACAGCTGCATAGATGAAGTACAGATTGACTAGGCTCACATGGCCTGTCATGCTGTCAAACTTCATCATGTTCGAGTAATAACCCCGAACGACCTAAAAGTGAGGAGTGCAAGACATCGTATTGTTAGGCAGCGACTATGATGCGATTCAAAATGGGTGCGAGCTTACACCGCCGAGAATGAAGGCAACTACGGACAGGAGACCAATGATCACCCCAAGAGCTACTAGACGACGACGAATCTTCTTAAGTATGGAGCGCTTAGTGCGTTCGTATTCCTCTCGACGAATTTCCACCACCTGCGCACCTCGCATGGTGTGGCGAAAGTTCTGCCGCACTAAAAGTATCAGACAAGTGATCGGAAAGCTTCAACTTGAAGTTGACAACGTACACTTGGCCGCATTACAGATCCCGTCGCCATTGTGGATCGATCGAATGGCAAGCAAGAGCACAACGCACAAGTGGCGACCAGAATGATAGTAAACGCTATTTTTACAGGAGATAGTTAGAAAACCCAAAGATGACTGTAGGACTGAAGCATGGGCATTCACTCTTCAAGACCGCGAGCAGCACGAAGTAATTGGTGCGCTCGTGTGGCGGTCAATGCGATGGTGAAGCGCATTGTTATGACGGTGAGTATGAAGATGTGCATGGTGTACGGGGACTGAAGTAAGCGCAATGGCATCAAAGGACACACGCCCAGTCCAGCAAAAATGATAAACAGACGCTGCAGAAGCGCGCAGTAGTGGTATTCATGACGAGCAAGCTCTGCACGCAGCGCTACCAGACGCTTTCATCGATTGAATACTCTGTCCCTATGCAAGGCAGGAAGCAGTGGAAGACGCGCAAGGGTGTGGCGGACAAGGTGGTGGTGGCTGGAGATACCCCGCAACAGCTTAAGAAATGCTACAAAGTGCTTTGCTGCGAGCATGTAGCGTAGTACTGGAACTGCGACGTGGACGCGGCGATCAACATGCTGGCACTGCTCAATAGCGAGATTTGCAGTCAGGAACCATCGAAGCTTTTCGCAGGGCGTACAAAGTGTCGAGACAATCGCAATTACGAGAAGCATCCACCCAAATCTTGAACGCCGAGCATTGCAAGGTGCTCATCGCTTTATTTCTTGACCTCAATGATCTTCACCTTGGCCTTGCGGGTCTTCTTCGGGCGGCCAATCTCGATCCGGTTGCGCTTGTGCAGACTGTCAAAGCGATCCAGAAGGGGATTGCCCTTTGGTTTGAGAGTTCGAAAGTTGCCTGTGAGCTCCTCGGAGAACGAGACTGGTGTTTTGCGGTCAAGTTTACTACACAGAATCATCGATAACAAAAGAACTGTCAATCATGACGCTTGATGATCAGCCAAATGCGCTGCACATGATACTTACATATACTTTCCAGCTACGCGCACGGGTGGCTCCTCCTGCAGCTTTTGCTCCAGCTGTAGCTTCTTCACCTCTAATTTTTTGGCTGCCTTTTTCTCACTTTTCACAATATCTTGTAGAATGTGGTTGGAGCTATAACATCATCGACAATTGTTTTCACGTCAACGATGAGAGCGTCAAACATCATCCTTAACGCGTCATACGTACGAGTTGATCTGCTTGATGATCGCCTTTTCACCACGTCGCATTCGGTGCTCCAGCTCCATCTGCTTGTGTCGTGAGCGCTTGTTGCGCTGAGCACGTGTCACCTTTTCACTCAGCTTGCGGGCCTGCATATTCACACAATAGTATATGTCAATTACCAATGTCAGCCCCAAACTCAGCTCCATCGTCTGACCTTCTTGGCCGTGGAGACTTCGTCCTCTGAGTCGCTGGACTCCGCCTCCGAGTCCGATGGCTCCTGTTTAATATGTTGCAGCGTCTCCTCTGACATGCCCTTGGTCACAGGCTCTTGCAGCTGGGCCTTCTTTTCCAGACGTTCCAGCTCCTCCGCCACGGCCTCAGCCATAACATCTTGGTGCGTCTCAAAGTCCGGGTGATACGACTGACCAGCAGCAGCCACCTCCACTGTCGGAACCTTGTACTTCGTTGAAGCCACTAGCTTGCGCCGCTTCGTCTTCTTGACCACTATGGGTGCTACGTACTCGTCCAGCTGCTGATTCAACTCGTCGTCCTTGATGCTACCGTCCTGACCCCATAACTCCTTCGTCTTCTTTGTCTTCTTTTGCTGTTGCTTAGGCTTCATCGACTCCTTCTGCTGCTGCTGCTGTATCTTCTTCACTGCCAGTCTCTCACCTTTACTGAGCTTGGCTGCATCAAACTTGCGCGTGCTGGCCAGCAGTGGGTCCTTCTGTAGCTTTTCCAGCTTCTGCTTCTTGGTGAGCGGAGTGGGCACATCACCGCCTTCTCTGTCTTCCTGGAAGAGCTGCTTTGCCTCAACATGTTTGAGCTTCTTTTCCTCCGCATCCTGCTGAATACTCGCCTCCACCTGCGCACCCACAGCATTGATACGCTGCTCACGACGACGTTTACTGCTGCCCATGATGCTACTGTGTCAATGAACCCTCCGCAACCAATGGAAACACGGTTGGTACAAACTGTCGTAAAAGATGTGCTAAATGTACAATACAAGCTGCTGTCACCTGATGAGGAAATTAAGCACCGAAACTGATAGAGAAAGATGTAACAGGTGGATCTACTTCCGTCAGCTACGGTACTACTGACCTGAGTCGAAAATGCAGGCATACAAAATCTGCGATGGCCTCAAGTCCCAAGTATGCGCGTGTGAAAAAGACGACAGCGGCAGAGGAGAGTCGAGACGACATGGCACTAGCGCGTCATGGCAGTGGATACTTCTCTCCTCCAGTCCATACTGTGCAACGCAGCTTCACGACTGAGGACCTGCCGTCTGTCAAGTCGTTCGTGTCCGTGTCGGACGCCATCGTGGAGACGAAGAAGCGCTCAGGCTCCGACATCTTTGAAAGCAGTCGATTGGCAATTATGAAGCGCATCCAAGGTGCGGGACTTGACCGTGTCGTGAACACGATGCAGAAGGTCTTTACACCCGATGACTCGGAGCGTGTGTTGCGTGCCGAGTGGCTTGTCGTGGAGACGGAAGAGCAGCAACTGCAGCAGCTCCAGGAGGTCGTACACAAGCTCCAGAAGGCCTTCAAATTCTCGAATGGACTGCGGACGCTCGTCAAATTAGCCAATAATACACTAGCCAAGTGCGACGAGCTCGTGGAGCGGAGTCAAGCGCATGTGGAGCAATGCAACCTCATGTTCGCCCAGTTTGTCAATGAGATTGCGACTCTGACGGACTATTTAAGTAAACTAAGAGAGGCAGTGATCCCGTCACTACAGGCAAAAGACAAGAACGAGGAGAAGAAGTATGCGCGACGAGCAGAGTGGGCGCTCGCCCGCATGACTCAGAGCGCGCAGTCGATGGTGGCCGAGATGAGCGAGAGTCTCAATGAGCTAGATGATCTCACCACCGAGTGTACCAAGCTTATGGTGCAAAGCATTACGCTGCTACACATGAGAGGACGCTCTGCAGACTTCAGTGGCTCTGGAGTTGCAGCTGGTGCAGCTGGTGTAGTGGCTGGAGCTGTCGTGGGTGTCGCTGGTGTGGTTGCAGCTCCCGCGACAGGCGGACTGAGTGTGCCGATTTCTCTTGCCGGCAAGAGTCTGTTCCTGTCGGGCATGGCCGCGTTGACACCGTCCAGTATCATGCTCAGTCGTACGTGATTGGGAAATAGAGCGTGTTTGGATGTGCAGATACTGACGACAGACTTGTTCATGATTGTAGGCCAAAGTCAACAACTTAGCGGACTGTCGTCACTGGTAGTAAGCCTCAAATCATGTCTAGAGATTATGTACCAGAAGCGAGAGGAGATGGCAGAAGCATTTGCTGCGGTTGAAGGTCTCGACCACAATATCAAGCAAGCGATGGATTTCTGTCAAGACGCCATCGAGCTGGAGGTGTCCATTTACGTGAGTCAGCGTGAGCTTCTATGTGTTGGAGAGACAGAGAGAACTGACTATCGTGTTTTGCTATTAATGTTGGCAGGAGAGTGCGTGGGATTTCATCGAGGACATCAGTCGGAAGCTCATGACGCTCAACCAGTCGGTGGAGGTGTTCCAGGCATCGCCAAGCGTCTGGCATTTTTGCAAATCAGAAGACGCAATGTACCAGTATCTGCTCGCTGAAGCAGAAGAAGACTGATTTGTCTGCCTTTCCACTCTTTCAGTGACAACATTTGCCTATGTCAGAGCCTTGTATTTCTTGTATTTTTTGTAAATGTAGCTTTCATGTCCGTGACAAGACTTTCAGCG
>NQFO01003690.1:0-68660 GCA_003991265.1 Pseudoperonospora humuli | reverse complement strand
CGAAATGGAAGTATCAATGGGAAGTGCAGAGAGATGAGGAGATATGTACATGCTCATTGGAGGGCACATAACTCAACTTGCGGTCTACTCGTTTCTGTCTTCACATCGCAAAGAGATGAATTACACTTTCTTACACTGTCTACTTATCAGTCTGTCTGTACCTATCGGTCTACCTATCTATTCAACGCTGCACAAGGTTGGTTAAAAATCTTCTCTCTGTAAAGATGCACCCCACCCTCGACTGTTGTGCTTTGAATTGTAGTGTGAATTGTAGCGACTATCACTGGGGTATGGTTTCGACTTGTAATTGCTGCTTTCCATTGAGCTACAGGAAGAAGTCGGTTCCGAAAGCAGCGCGATGCTAGACAATGACGAGCGCGGCGAGCTCATGCTGGAATACTTAGAATCCGTCATCACCGGCACATCCTTCGTCCTTTGCATTTGTCGTCTGTCTTGAGACCTTGGTGATCGCAATCTAGATCCCAACTGACCAAAACGAGTGGGTCCTTCTTTTAGTGTTGGCGCATGTGGCTCATAAAAATTGTCAGGCGGAGACACAGGTGCTAATGCTGGTCGCTTGCTCGGACCAGCCAAGTCCGTCACTGATAAGTGAATCGTTCGGGTATTAGCACTAGTGGACCTGTTCATCTCTTCGCGTAGTTTCTTCATGCGTTTATTGGTCTTTTGCCACCAAATCAAGACGCAGACACAAGCGATCACTATCAACAAGCTGGCAATTACCAGATACATCCACCATTGCCAGAAATAACACCCAGGGCCCCACGGTACGTACTTGCTCCATGAGCTCCGCTTTCTCAGCGAACTGGAAAAGCACGAACACCAGTCTGTGGAGTCATCAGAAGTGTACACTTTTTTACTTGACTTGACACTGTTTGGGCAGTTGTCAGCTACTGCCAAACCAATTTTTCCATCCGCACGATCATGGTAAGAATACAACCCGTCCATGAATACACTGCCAAGAACAGTTGCAGTTCCTTCAGAGATACCGATTGCGCGGCAAGGTATCGTGGCGTTGGCACCATTCATTTCAGGGCGCCAGTAATACTCGGGCGGAATCTCGACTGTGAAGTGTTTACTGGTCGACCGATCGCTCGTCTCCAGTCCAAGAGTGAAGTAAATCGAAGGCAGCTCTAATAACGCCGCATTTGACGAAGTCGGGTCGCAGTAATCCTTGCCACAGCACGACGTTGAGTCGTCAAAGTAACTGGTATCAAAGTCTGGAATCGCCTTTAACGTTGCCGCTTTGATTTGTTCCATGAGCGCGTTGTACACATCGGGCGGAAACGCTAAATTACTTGTGCCAGAATCGAGAATGGCTTGTGGATCGTTGTACATATCACACGTCATTCCAAGACTGATGTTGTTATATCCAATGTCTGTCACTGTCACAACATACCATGCTTCCTGGACAAATACAAACAAGCACAAGCAGCAATAGCTCTTGTCAGCTACAGAGCCTCAATCCTGCCGCAAACCGTCAGATAAACACGCACCCTAATAATCGGCGTATACAACATGTCTCCCGTGTGGTATACCTCTCCTTCAGTACCTTCCGCACCGCCAATCATCAATTGGCCGGAATGGTGCGTGAATTCGGTCTTTCCAGTCTGCAACATGGGCTGCATCGTACCACACAGCAACATTCCAAATGTATCCATCGTATTTGCCGTACTCACCAGCAAGTTATAGAATGACGGCACAGTATCTCCCGTCGGCGCTGCTAATGCTTTATACGCCAAGCCAGTGATACCGTCATACGTGGACCGATAGAACGCGTCTTGCTCTTCGATAACTAAGAACGACTTGGAGATATTGCCGATCTCTCTAGACGACCACTCATCCGTCATAAACTGCCCCCTGTAGCACATAAAGTTCATAAATTAGCAACGATATCGTTCATGTCATGGCAAAATGCAGCACCCTACTGGATAGTGGCTCCTGCAAACACCAGAGAGACCAACCCACCCCCACTATTAGTGCAGGTCGACGACTCATTGCATGAGTAGGTCACCTCCGCATCAATTCCACAGCATCCAGATCCGAGCACCGCGTCGGTCGATGAGCCTGTGTCTGCAATCAGTCGAAACGCGTTCTACCAACACCACCAAAGGTCGTTCTCGTCACAACATTCTGTCCATACCCAAGGATATTCCAGCATTGCTTACATTTTTACTTGACGATTCCGATCCCTTCAGTGTCCCAATGTTCACTGTAAGTGTGTACGCTGCACACTTTGTCAACAAAACTTCTAGACACAGTCCCAAACAAGTGCCTCACCTGTGCCGGACGCGATGCCCGTCAAGTTGAGCGAATAGTGTGCGCTGGCAGCGTCTGCATTATGGTCCAATAGCAGCAGCAGCACACAGCTCAGCAGCATTAACTTGTACCAGGCCAGTAGCTCCTCCGGTGATCGCATTGCAGTCAATAGAAAGTCAGACTCATGTGTGGACTGTCTTTATTGGTTTGAAAGAATTCCTTAAGACGGCCAAAAACTGGTATTTTACCGCCAAGATATGCGGAGTTACTCGGCGCCGCTGCGTCGTGGCCGCTCTAGCTGCTCCGTGCTTGAGAGCGCATTGGTGGGTCTCGGTCGAGAAGATGCCGTCGTACGATCGACGCGCAAGCGACGCAAGAAACGAGGCGCGGAGGCTTCGAGGAGTCCCCTTGGAGCACTACGGAATGCCTTTAGTGCGCCTGAGCACGACTTGAACGCTGGGAAGAGGAGGCCGAACGAAGAGGAAGAGGAGAATCCGTTTGCTCATTTGGTATTGTGGAAATCACATGCAAAGAAGAAGAGGAAGCGCGCACAGAGGGAGGAGAAGGACAGTTCCCCTGCGGTTACGAGGAGTGCCGCGAAAGAGAAGAAGGAGCGACACACGAGATGCCACGCAGGAGTATTGGAAAACATTGGAAGAACTCCTGTGACAAGGTCCATGGTGAAAGAAAAGAGGAAGGAATGGGAACGCAGCAGTTTTGAGCTGATTGGGATCGAGGAGGACGAAGTGGTGATCCAAAAGAAGCTTTTTCACTCGATAGAGAAGAAGAAGAAGAAGAAGGAGAAGAAGGAGAAGAAGAAGGAGGAGAAGAAGGAGGAGGAGAAGAAAGAGGAGAAGGACAGAGTTGAGACTACACGAGGACGAATGAATCGGAAAGCAACAGTGCTAGAGCAGTGGCGAGTCGAGTGGCCGCCAGTGCTGGAAAGAGACGATGAAAATGACGTGGAAAAGGTGCTGCTCGTGTTGATAGGACGTGTGCTTGGTAAATTGAAGCGTTTTGCGGTTGGAAAGCGCGAAGGAGCGACGAGATTTACCTCGAAGGAGGGCGAGTACGTGGCGTTGTCAGGGAAGATGGACCGAAATGTTGCTAGAAAGGATGGGGTCCCACGCGCAGCGATCGAGCTGATGGAAGGTGGAATTCCTGCGTATTTCGACAAACGTTTGCTGCCGTATGCACAGAAATCACGTGACAAGGTCAAAGGGGGCAGATCGAGAGTGAAGGTACGATCAGGAGCAAAGAAAGCAATGGGTGCTACAAAGTCCAGGTACGAAAGCTTGCAGTGATGCATTTGTGGTTATGGGGACTTATACTGACGGTGTGAATACGCTTGCTAATCTGCTTTACTGTAGTTCATCGATGCCTTTGATCGCTGAAGAAATCAATTCCGGAGCTGAAGCAGCTGCCGATTCAACGCCGATTCAAGATGACAAACTATACAGCACTCCAAGGCCCAAGAAGGTTCGTACGTGGGAGCAAGGAATCAGCTTGGAATCGTCTTAGTCTCAGGTTTTCATGGTTGTTTTACTTGACATGCTAGATCCGTGCTCAAGCTTATGCTCAAGTACAACGGCAAAGCAAGAAGAAGAAGAAGAAGGAAGAACCGGAGCCTGAGGCCGAGATGGACGTCTGGACGACAGAGCAGCAAGAAGCTTTGATGGAAGCGAAGCTCAAGATTCCAACAACTGCTTCAAACTTTTGGGCGCAGGTACGAGCAAAGAGCACGAACTTGAGCCGAGTCAATCGTCCATTTACCTTGTAACGAATGCTATGTGGCGACGCCAATTTTCGTTAGGTGGCACAATACGTACCAGGAAAAACGGCAAAAGACTGTCAAAGCAAGACGTTTGAAGTGTTTCGATCTCCGCCAAGTCATCGAAAAGGAGCCAAGAAGAATACTAGACAAGCCAGCTCCAAGCCACAGCTGGTCGTACCTGCCAAGATTGCCCGTGCTGGCTCAAATAAATTCAAAAAACAAGTGCGCGAGTTTGTGGAAGAGGTAACGAAGAAGCTGCTTGTGACGAGAGTAAGTTACGATCTCAAGATGACGGACTTGTGGTTGATGATGTAGTACGAAAAGAAGCACTTGGACGACCTCTTTGACACGACCCCATCGAAGGAAGGATTACCGGAGCTGCCTGAGTTTGATTCAATCAAGTCTCCTGAGCTAGGGACACCATCGCGTAGCTTTGATGACGACGACTCGGAAATGGACGACGAAGCACTGGGACAGCTCAAGAAATTGAGCTCTCGGAAACGTGACGACATTGACTCGTATGTGCTCGGCATCAATCGTCTCCACGTTGCAGGTGGTGGTGTCATGGCTGGTGGTAAGGTGCGTCGTGTGACATCAGCAGCTACTCCTGAGAAACCCAAGGGAACATCAGCCAAGGTACAGCAAGAAAGCAAATTGGGCTCATGTGTAGCATCTACACTCCATTCTGATACTGCTCTTGTGTTTGTAGAAGAAGAGCGTGATGGTCGTCGAGGAGGTCGGATCACGTTTCTTAAAGGGGGTCGTGAGTCCAGGGGGAACAACTCGCGTTTGCATTGAAAAGGACGGCAGTTCCTCTGAGGAAGACGACGACGAGTATCACAGCAGCGAAGAAGAGGATGATTTTGATCTGCCTTGAGCAGGAAGCTCATCAGGTGAGCGCTATTATTTATTGCTGCTTCTACATTGATTAGTATAATAGCGTGGAAGCAGAGCAGTGGTAATGTCGATATGTGAGGAATAAATACGGACTCGTGTCAGGGGCAGAGAACGTCCTTGGCATCGTGTACAGTGAGTGCTCTCTACTCTTTGATGAGCATCAGCACACGCTGAAGGTTTTCAGCGAGTTCTTGTGAAGAAGTTGACGCAAAGGCTCCTGGAACACGTGACGAGTGTGAGTCAATGGCTGCAGTTGAACACCCTCTTTGATAATACGCACCAGCGTTTAAAGATCTCAGAATTTGCTGCAAAGTTTGTAGTGCTGTTGGCTTTGCTAGCAGCAATGCACGCGCTTTCTGGTTGTCGTACACAAGTGACCACAGCGCTGCTGACACGTACCCCAGAACGATCAAATCGACTCGAGTCGTGGAGCTCACACGTACACAAAGAGCAATCATCGCGTCCAGTAGCTCTTCCCAGACGGCAAAATGGTTCTTCGTGGCTTGTGAGAGCGCAAGATTTCTCATCATTAAACATCCACTGCGCTGAATGATCTCGTCCGACGAATGCATTACATCGTCAAACACGAGAGAGAGCACAGTAGACCAATTGGTGTAGAGCACGCGAGCTCCTTCTTCACTGGAAGCTACGCTGCTAAACACGCCCAGCATGTGAGCAAGATTCGCAGCCTCAAGACGATCCGTCTTGCTGGTTCGTTTTCTCTCTTTCTTGAGCCGATCTTGAAGCGAGTCAATGAGTCTCGAGATGGACCCGATTTTCAACGATGCCAACACACACTCAGCGCTGAGCAGAACTCCCTTCAGTACTTGACACGCGGCATTGCTAAGAGCCACATCAGCACTGGACGAAGCAAATGTGCCGCTTGCAACTTGACGAAGTGAAGACGTCACGTCACCTCGAGAGCTCGCGAGATCAAACAAGTGTGACAAGAGGGTGGGAGCACCTTCACTCGCAGAGACGTTTGGAGATTTCGACTGCAAGGACATCAGCATGGACTTTCGGGTTGTATCGTTTCCGTAGATGTAATTTGCTAAAAGATGGAGAGTACGCAGCATGAGGTGAGAACTGCGGACATGAGCCATCGTGATGACGCTCCAGTTCGACAAGAGCACGCCCAAAAGTCCCTCGTCCTAGACATGGCATCAAATGTCAGTCTCCAGCCCATAGTCGTGCATTGTGGATCCACTCACCTTTGCCAGTTGTTGGCTTTTACCATCACCACCGATGAGTGCGCTCATGACCTCAATGTGTGCCTGGATACGCCCGCAGAGATCAAGCACGTACACGTTGCGCGTGTTTGCAGTCGTATTGCAATTCTTCTCTCGCTTGCCACCAAATCCACCGGCAATTCGAATAGCTGCAAACAATTCCTTGATGGAAGTCAGTGCAAACGATAGAGCACATTCCACACGAACGAGCTGATGAAGATTTGGCGTGGCTCCAAGTAGAAGTTGAAGCGCACAAGTGACGCGATGGATGGCTGTTAATGGAAAAACACGACCCTGGAGCGGTGGCATTGGTGCAGCAAGTATCGTTGCATCCAACGGCCGGACTTCTGTGACTTGTTGGTAAAGAGCCAACACCATGGGGCTAAGCTTTGAAGGATCTGGAGACTTGAGGGATCCCGATATCATAATCGAAAGCTAATGAAACAAGAATTGCAGCATTGAGAATGGACTCAAAGTAGTAGAGAAAAGGTTCGAGTACTTACCGATGGCACAATCCGAGCAAAAGATACTCGAAAGTCGATCGGATGATGAGGACCTAGCAGCTTGGCAACCACGTCGACGATTTGTGTCCCAAAACTCGGTGTTGTAGGTGCTTCAAGCTGCTGTTTGTCGTGTTGACTATGCTGCTCAAAGACTTGTATCAAGAGAATGCCAAGGGTACCTGCACAAAGGTCAAGGACCTCGTATTGCTTTTGCTTTGTAGCAATTGAACACGCAGCTTCAAACGACTCATAAATGTCCTGTACCAGCTCCACAAGCTGAAATCGCAACGTTGTGTGCTGCAGTGTTCCAAGCAAAAGTTAAGACCAAGTGACTGAGCAAAGCAGAGCAATGTGTGTATGTGTGTACCATGAGGAAATAGGCCACTTGAGCCGCACCAGCAACATGGCAGATAACCTGGAGGAGATTCAGCACTTCGGCCATTAGATCGACAATCGCTGGAAGCAACGAGCGTCTCCACAAGTCGTCATCACAACATGGCAGAAGCATCCAACACGAGCAGTAGCGATCGCATTTGTCCTTCCATCCACGAAGAGACAGCGTCTGAGCAAGAGCAATTAGTACCGACAAAGAAACACAGAGTTCTTCTGTCTTACCTGCACCAAGAGAGGGTACACCTCGTCTTCTTCTTCTTCAGCTTGCAGCGCTTTGTGCATATCCCCAAAGTGTAGCGCCAAGCTATCGCGTCTTGCATAAAGCACTCGAACCAGTCGTGCAAAGGCGCTCAAAGTCCGAATCCTCAGAGTGTGGGCTTTCAACGAGAGCAAGAATGAGCGCAACATAATTGTCGAGAATTCCAGACCATGCAAAGCCTCCCGCACCGCTGCTTGTTGATCCAAAGAACGCTCGTGGTAGCGAAGAATCTCCTTTATCAAAGCAGTGCACGCTGCTGCACGAACAGCATCCGCTTCGGTATTGTCAATGGACGTTTCCAAAGCCATTTGCAGCAACCGAGTCGATGGAGAGTTCAATGATGCCGTGTACTCGACTACAAGGAAGCCAAGCTCTCGCATGGGCGAAACGTGGTCAAAGAGGAAGCGAGAGGCCCAGTTACCGTCGATCAGAATACTGCGATCAGTGTGTTCCAGAGGACAAGCGTTAGTCCTAAGGGAATCACGTGGAAGTACTTGCAAGATGCTTGTCAAACACTGGGAACCGAGCACAAAGACATTGCGGTCTAAGAAGGAACCAGGGACACGATGACGACACACGACTGTGAGCAATGGCGACAGCATTTCCAGCAAACGTTTGCAAATTTTAGCACGTGAGGCGCTAGACAAGTGAGCGTCTGCCTTCTCGTCTAAGCCTTTGGCGAATTGTAGCAAGACTTCCAGCATGAGACCGTGGAGTACCGACTCAGTCGCGTACATTGCCGAGTATTTCGTACAGATTGTCGCAATGATGTCCGTGTCAGCAGCTAGAGACACGAACAAGTCCTTGACCTTGGATTTACTCACAGTGAGCAACAGTCGAGCCACTTGCATGGAAAAGATCTTGCTCTGTGACTTTTTCAGCAGTGGAAGAACCTTCCGCTTGACAATCACAAGAGTGTGCAATTGCTCTTTCCGAGTCATGGCCGAGAACATGACGCTAAGGGCAGCAACAAGCGATCCAACAATCACCTCGTCGCGTTCACTTTGTGGAGGAACTGCAAGGTATCGTTCAAAATCTGTTTCCCATTCGCTCACAAAGTGCTCACGTCCAATGTGCCAAGCTTGACACATTGTCATCAAGTGATAAAGAGCGTTGAGGCACTTGCCGTGCGATGGGGCCGTGCGCAGCTTTTGAGCTATGACCGCATACTCTGCACCAAGTAACTCGGAGAGTTCTGTGCTCTTTTCATCATGCTTCAAGCCATCATCATCACTGCTCACTGGCGTCTGGTTGAGGAGGCCTTTGATTTCCTGCAACCACGACGGATCCTTCTGTCTTGCAATCAACGCACAGCTTGTCTGCAAGTGCTGCTTCAACGAGCACGTGACGACAAGACAGTGCGTCCAACGCCTGGAATACAGTCCAAATGTCGTCTTAATCATCTCGGGGATCCTTGCTTCGTTGCTGTGCCTGTCCTCGCTTGACAATTCACCATGAGGGACGAAATTTTCAGCTGAGCACGTGAGCAAGAGAAGAATGTAGTACATTTGTGCCCGGATCGAGACGGAATTGTGAAAGACTGACGCCATCAAGTGGTTCATCGTATCGCTATCGCGTTGTATGGCTGAACGCAAGAGACGGCTACGGAGCAATAACGCCCTGAGCAAGATAAGAGCTTGCTGAAGCATTGACGAGTCATGTTGTTGAGGTTTCTCCACTCGAAGAAAAGAGCCAACAAGATCCACAAGACGAGTTAATGCGTCCATCTCTTCAAACAGCGTGATTAACTCAGCAGACGAATGCTCAATCATCAGGATCAATTCCTTTAGTGCCGCTTCTCTCATGCTCTCAAAGGCACAAGAAGTTCCAGAAAGGACTTTACACAAGTGGCTTAGCCTTCGCAATTGTGACGACAGCTCGTTTTCGCTCGGTGGATGGCCATTTGCATGAAGATTCGGCAAAGGAGTCTCCATGAGAACCACTTCAAAGCTTCGAGTGTTGCCATTGCCCACGGTCGTCCACCCAAACGGATCTTCACGAACTGCTTTGTCTTTTGCAATTCGTTCAATGTACAACGAATTAGCTTGAGTCAACAAGCGAAGAACTCCACAGGAAGCTGCTTTTCGAATGTACGAAGACTCGTGAAGCAAACAGCGGCAAATCAAGAGCCTTCGAGTGTGATCAGGTACGACAGTTTCCACTCGGTTCAGGATTTCAGCAAGTTGCGGCTGCGTCAAACGTTGCTCGCGAGAAGATTTCGCGGAAGGCTCAAGATACGCAAAGTGCTGAAGTAGAGGAACTACGGGTTCAAGCAGCGCCAACTTTTCACCAGAGCAACCGACAAGTTGCGTCAAAGCTATTCGCAAGATTTCCCAAAAAATTGTGGCATTGCCATCGTCTTGGGCAAGGATCAACAGCAAAAGCGCAAGGAATTTTGCTTCACATACGACGTTGGTAAGAAACTCGAGTTGGCATGGAGCAGCGACACGATTCGTGCCGTTGACGAGCTCTTGCATGAGATCCACGAATCCTCGAAAGAAGTGAAAACTCATGGAATCCTGCGACCTCAGCGTCTTCTTCTCGCCCAATTCACTCAACATGTCGGAAAGAATGCACTGAATAGCGTCGAAATGACTCTCACTGATCGCATTATCGTTCGCACCTTCGAGCAATGCGGACCAAATCGTTTGAAGCACTGCGTCTGCTATTATCTCAGTGTCTGGACCATCGAACACGTCTCTAGCTTGAACCGTTTTCCTCGCAATTTCCAACGTCATCGTCGCGGGTTTCTCCCATGGACCAAAACGTACGAACTGCTCATGATGAACTTTAGCAAACTCGACAAACTTGACAATTGCCTTTGCGTCGTGTACCGACGAGTGCTTGAGGTTGATGAAGGCTGGAATTGTGCCGTCAATTTGCGTTAGAAATTGAATCAGTGCTGCATCTTTCCACTCTTTGGACGATACTTGAGGAAAGACGGGACTAGTGATCCACACCTTGACAGCATCCCACAGCAATCGTGGAATGATTATGTCTTCGCTCTGAGCGTCCGCAGTCTCGCTGCCATCGTCATGTTTACTTGCTGTCGTTTTTTCAACACGATAACACGAGGACGGACAGAGTCGCAGTAATTTCAGAACAAGCTCAACGAGTTTCCATGTCATTGAATGCGTGAGCTCGAGGTCGTCGTCCATGATGTTGTTTCCTCCTTGCTCTGGTGATGCGGGTCGACAGATGCCACTGAGGAGCTCAAAAATGCGCTCAAGTCGCAATTTGTTCAGCTTTTGCGCTTGGGCAGAAGTTGCCTCACCTCTGTCAACCAAGTATGGCAAAGCTACGACGAGAAGGTTCAACAAGTGGAGTCGAGGGTGTCTTACTGAGCGCAGCAACGGCAAAATGCTCACAAAGATCCGATACATTGCTCCACTCAACGAGAATTGCTCCAATAAACCATCGCTCCTGCTTTGCAAACTCGTCTTGTGATTCTTTTCCACTCTTGCACGTGGATACAGCACTCGTCGTGTATCATAGCAATCATCAATCAACTCCATGTGCTCATTAACTGCATGTACCGTATACGTCGGATCAAGACAAAGTCTTCGTGTACATTGCAGCGCATACAAGAGCGATTCAATCGCTTTAAGACTTGCCATGATCACTGCAGTAGCCAAGTTGCTTTGTTTCCCATTAAACGTCGAATTCCCCACCTCATCAAAGTAATTGATCCCCATGGAAACGTGCAGCATTCGAATGATTGCACCCTCCTCCTCTTCCTGTCTCCTTTCTACCAATATCGGCGCTTGTACAAGACGAAGCAAATGCTTCAAAGTAGCAGGACGTTCGAGAAACACTTCGGCCGGAAAGTTCCTCAAAAAATCGTTCCGGAACGTCGCACAGGCCGCCACAATGTCCGACGTCGCCGTCCGGAGCTCCAGTTTCACCTCAAACGCAAACAAAAGCTGCTCGTCCGTCGACGTGAGTGCCACGTGTGCGAATTTCCATCCTTGCGCCTCCACTTTGTCGACTTTTCGACCTGTTCGTCGAGCCAACGGCCTTTTCCAAGCCGCCACGTCCTCAAGACGCTGCGCTTCTCTGTCCTCCAATGGCTTCGTCTCCTTCTCTATCGTTTCCTCTTGTACCACAAACTTGGTCGCGTATATTTGCCGCAATAACTGCGCACGTCCAAGCAACGAATTAGCAGCGATTTCCTCCGTTTTGAGCAGCGTTTTAGCCTTTTACCTTCTCGTACGTCAGTTGGAGCTCTGGACTCGTGTTGGCTCCTCGTTGGAGCTTCTGAGCCACTCCAGCGCGTTGTAAACTGGCCAAGAGGACATTTGATTGGCTCTCCACCAGTAGCTGCAACACGTGCAGCGTCTCGAGCTCCAGTGGTGCCTCTAGACACGCCAAAAGACCAGAAACTAGCGACGTATGGAGCGCCTCCAGCTCCTGCCAATGGACCAAACCCTCGCGTAGTTTAAACAGTAAACTGCGCAGTGCTCGCGACTGAATTTTAGCGAGAGGATGTCGGAGCTTGAGCACGAGGGCATTTAGTCGCCCGACTTCGTTCGCCATTGAGTCGCGGCAATATTCAAATCTGAGCGCCTCTCTTAGTTGATTAATTTAAACGGTTGTTTAAATATGCGAGGAGTATGGCTTTCTGCGCTACTGCACGAGCTGTGAATTACTACTCTGTGGGATACTACTCGAAAATAAGACTACCTCTTAGTCTGATATCATCACGAAACCCCACTGATTTTCTCTGCTACTTGATATCGTTCATGTTACGTTTGACAAAAACGCAAGAGAGCGCGGCAAAAAACGGCGAATAAGAGCGAAGAGAACATTTGTGTCGGCTGCATTTTGCATCAGATATTAAGGATGAGCGAGCCGCTTGAAAACACATGACGTGATGAGATGATAAGTGATGAAATTATGCGCTTGAACTAAATTTGGGTTTGGTTTGGTGCAAGAACGGAATGATACTTACTGATTGCATACCAGCCCTTATTCATATAGACACTTTTGTATGCATAAATGTCACAGCACACAATTCAGCAACACATTGAACTCGCAAGTTGCATTTCCGTAAGATAAAAGTGTGCACTAAATCATTAGCTCCCTTATCTTGCACCTACATATTGGGATTGAAAGCGTGCACTTGATGTTGAGATGGTTTCAACATATGGTGGTGTGGTGGTAAGCAGAATGGGTGCGTCAGGATCAAGCTTCAAGTGATTCGAGAGTAGTTTCAGTGCGGCAAGTATGTTGAACTCAATTCGGCAGCATTGCGCTTGATTCTTACGATGACATTCACTGCAACTAACATACTCGTCAGCATCGTGTTGTCGTGTTTCATTAGTAAAAGCGAGCGCAAAATTCTATTGGACCTAATTGAGACAGAAGATTTGATGCAGCGGTCTACTCACGATGGAGTAGGATCACGACTTGCCGTGAAGTGAGCGCGGTTTTTTCACCCAATTATTTGCGAGTTGCCGCAGGAAGCAATTCCCAGAACCGATCCACTCCCAGCTGTCACAAAAGCATCTTCTGAGATGGTTCTTGCTGAGAAATGACGTTAAGTAATCTAAGAATACCTGTGTAATACTCGGAGCCCGATCTCGGGATTGTCTGCCAATTTCCCCTTAAACCTCCCAGAATTCACTAGTACTACAGGAATACGCGACGTTCCCATCGAAAGAGTGTCAAAGTCTGCATGGAAAAGAGCTCAGAATAAAAAAGATGCTCGAGAAGAGGAAGTATACGAGCGTCCGTTCTCTGCAAATGTTTAATTCCAAGCTCTCTCTCTCTCTCATTAGCCATAATGTCCTCCTATCACATCTCACAGTGAATTCAGTTCAAAAAACCCGACAAAGTAGTAAACGCCAGCAGTCTCCCCCAAAAGCAGCGCACGTCGATAGGCGTCAGTACTACTCCGAGACTTCCACCATGGCCGAGTATCACGCGGACAAAGGCGCTCGAGTCCCGCGGATCCGCGTCACACGCGCCTTCTCTCACATGGACCAGCCATCGCCCACAATGCAACAGCTCGAAGAACTGCTCGTTGCCACGTCCAACAAGACGCTCGAGATCCAAACACTTGCGTCTTCTGCACGCGATGCGCTCGGACACTCAGCGCCTCCTCCTCCAGTACCGCCGACGTCGCCAGCGTCACTGCCACGTCCAACGCCTTATTCGTCGCCTGGGCCATCGACAGTCGGTCGTAAACACAGCGTCGACCACATGAGCGTCATGAGTAGTCCAAAGGGACGATCACGTCGACCGCCGCGTATCACGAAAACGGGACGCGATGACGCGATGGAAAGACGACGCAACGTAAACAATGGACCGACAGACGAAGCGCTAGGTAACGCTGGACGTCGTGGCAATGGCAAGGAAGCAGGCGGTGAACGTCGACGCGACTCGAAGGAATGGGCCGACACTGCGGCGCGCTTGAGTCGACGCGTGCAGGAGCTGGAGCTGGAGAATTTTCGATTGAAAAAGGGCCAGGAAGTAGCGCAAGCTGCTGCAGGTGGCGAGATGCACGTGGTGAAGGGTGCAAAAGGGAGCAAATGGAGCACCTCGGAGCAACAGACGAGAGGACCATTGAGCAAGTCACGAAGTTGTGCGAATGGCTTTGAAGTTACGGGACTGACGGTGGCTGAAGCCGCGGCGGCGTCCTATCGCACGCGTACGAAGCGCTTGGCATCCATGGCGTGTGCGACGGACGCTGCCGTGAAATTGCGCTCGGGGTATTGGAATGGAAGGAATAATGTCAAGAGCAGCTTTAGTTGCAACAATCTGTCGGATCTTGAACAGCCCGAGTTTGTACTGGAAAAATTACGTGCGTCGTCTTCTCTTGCTGCTGCTGCTCATGGCGGCAGTACGAGTGGAACAAGTGCCGATCCAAGAGCATCAGCGACGTCAGGCGCGTACGAAGTCGCATTCAAGAGCGATGCGTCCGAGTCGTCGAGCTCGGAAACGGAGGAAGATCTCGCGAGTATGCGGCCCCAGCAGTTGCAGAAACCACGGACTTTGTCGTCTATTGTCGCCCAGCAGAGCTCATCGGCTGCGGACTTGAAGGGGGATGAAAGGTACAAGGAGATTGAAAATCGCGTGACATCCCCACGTTCGTACTTTGAAGCTGGACTGCGAGCAAGTAGCTTTTCCTTGGGCTCTAGTGCCTTGCCGGCAATGGCTCCAGGGAAGCGAACGAATGCACGAGACGTACGGATATGGGTGGGGACGTGGAACATGGGCGCAGCAGATCCATTCGATGATGGAAAAGGCATTATCGATGAACAGCGTTCCGCCATGATGCTGCAAAACTTTGTGCCCCATGGCTATCAGCTCTATGTGCTTGGGATCCAGGAGGGCGTGTCGGAGAACGTTTATCACGCCGTGGAAGCGTATTTAAACCGCAATGAAGAGGGAACTCGCTACTACCGTATGGAGCTAAAAAACCGCAATTTCATGGTGAACCACAAGAATCTACCTTCTGATGCAATTGTTGATGCGGTGCATGGCCGTGGGGACGGCGCTTTTGTGGGCACCAAGTTCACGGGCATCGCTGTGTTTTATTGCACTGATATTCAGGACAAGGTCAAGCTGATACGAGCAGGTGTACACAAGTTTAAGCTGACAAGCGGGTCAAAGGGTGGCGTAGCTGTGGCCCTCTTGGTCAATCACACGACGATTGTGTTTGTAAACTGCCATTTGGACGCACGAAATGATACGTACCGACGAGAACAGATACGGAATTTGAACGCTAGTCTTGGTCGTGTAATGGGTCATTACAGCTTTGATCTGACGGAGCAGTTCCATCATGTGGTGTGGATGGGGGATATGAATTATCGGATCATTTTACTCGATCCGCAAATGGTGCTCCATATGCTTGAAGAAGGCCGGAATCATGAGCTCCACGACAAGTTTGACGGTCTATTGAACGATCGTCGCAATGGTGGAGTCTTTGAAGGCTTTACGGAGCCGCACAAGTTTCCCGACTTTTATCCAACCTACAAAAAGTTTCCCAAACGTGGGCTTGTCAATGAAAAGCTGCCATTGTGGCCCTCGCTTGTTTGGCGTGTGCTCTATAAGGAACCATTTTATAAGGGAGGCAAAGTGAAAAAGCGCGTCCCGGGGTGGTGTGACCGCATCTTGATCCACTCGCTCCTTGTCGGGGACTCGAAATTGATTCCGGAAAAGGTACCGGACCCCATGGCCCTTGACGCTACTCCACGACTTATTGACAATTACCGTTCTGTCAATCATGGCGATGGAATGGACGTCAGCGACCATAGCCCCGTGTACGGCACCTTTGTTCTAGGCTTTCCACAGCATAACACGGACGTCTTTACGTCGGCGTCGCCACGAACGCTCTCACTGCGCAACGCGCGATCTCTTTCTACACTTGGCAAGACTGGAGGAGATCGGTACTCGAACTCCGTGGGCGGCAGCTATTTCGACCAAGCTCGCGTAGTACGACAAATGAAGGCACAGAAGCGTCCCGTGTCGACAGTTTTACGCGTATTTAACATGAACTTGAGCTGGCATGACAATGTGATTGTGCCCAAGAAGACGCGGATCGTTGCCCCATTAGTTGGAGAAGATGCAAAGCAGTGCAACGTCATTGGGGAGCGATGTCAAGGCTCGAATGGGCTCAATCTGTCGCTCAATGCGGTGATTCAACACACTCGACCACTGGAGCAGCTCCATATGCTCGTTTGGGTGAGAAACGAATCCATCAACGGCCATTGTACGCTCTCGTTGAAGCGTATTGCACGCCAGGAAGAGGGAGCGGAGGTCAAATTCCGCGTCCCGCTCTACTACAATTCGATGCGCTTGCACCTTGACGGCCATCCTTTGCTCGTTGTATTTTCCGTGCGAAGCAAGACGTTTGCCAAGTAAAAGTATACAATGCGTTCCGTATTGATCCTTTGCCCCCCCCTTGTTAAACGTGCAAGCGAGACGATAATCTCTCAACAAGATGGTACTTTGACAGGAATTTTCGACTTGGGTCTTGTCAAAACTTGAACTGACGAGTCGCCATTGCTCGTATCTTTGAGCTCGTGAAGATATCGCAATGCCAACAGTGGACACTAGCAGCCCCAGCAATTTGGCGACCAAGACGGCTATGGATCCGTTCCATCATCTTCCCGATGCGCTTCCAGTGCTGCGCGACTTTGAGATGCGGCAAAAGCTGCTGCAATGGAATTTGCACGACTCGTTGCAGCTGCAGCGCTTTCGCGTACGTCGCCGTTTACCCAGCGAAGCGGACGAGGCACTTCTGACTGAGTTTTTCCAAGACGATGTGGTGCAGGACGTCTTGTCGGTACGTACGTGATACGTAATGTGTGGTGCTTTGACGAAGATTTGATCGACGTGTTGTAGCTCCCAGCGCAATTTCGTAGCAGTTTGACCGCTTTGAAGGAGCAGACATCCAAGCCTGAAGTCAATGGCGAGGCTTGTTCCTTACGCTTTGAGCGACTGCGTGTCAATGTGACGAGCATGTCATTCTTTGAGAAGCTGAAAGCTGCAAACATTGTCGCGCGCGATGGCAGCGTACGTGGGTGTATCGATAACGACTTTGACGGATGCATGGCAAGTGATCTACTCACTGAAATGCTGGCAAACCCCACGTCAGACAATGGACACGTGTTCAGTGACGACGACCGTGAGGAGTTTATCTATCAACTCTTTGCTGCACTTGTTATTGGTGGTGGAGCACTCCGTCAGGCCGCTTCACACGTACAAGCTTACGAAAGTGCGACCCGTGCACTATACCGAGCACTCGTGTCCGTCAAGAAGAGCGTCGCGAATGGTAACGGCGACAAGAAACTTGACGTTACGTCCCGTGTGTATCGTGTGAGTGGCTCTGCCCTTTTCCAAGCTCCAGCGTCGCGATTTGCTTCGTGTTTTGCCATTGTGGACGCCCGGAAGCGCTGGGTCACAAGCTGGTACTGTCCCTTTAGGTCATCGTGGTAGAGAAAAGGACCTGATAACAAATTGCATCATATTTCCATTGGTGGAAAACTTTTGTCGTGTATATGGAACGTGTACCGATCCGTTTGGGCTCTTTGCGGACGACAGTGAAGTCAATTCGTCGTGAAGCAGCTCCTTCTTTGCTACCTGCAGGTCCGTCAGTCAGTAATGCTTCACTGGTTCGAGTATGTCGCGTGTGTACGACGCATGAGGCGAGATATACATGTCCACGTTGCAATACTCCCTACTGTAGCGTAGATTGCTATCGAGCTCATGGTGAGAGCTGCACCGAACATTTCTATGAAGATCATGTGCGTAGTGAGATGCAAATGACGTCAAGTGCAAGAGGAGACGACGACAAGAAGCAAGAGAAACGTATGCAGGAGCTGCTCCAACGTGTCGGCAAATTTCACGAAGAACAGCAGCACTTGATGGATGCAAATGAAGACGAAGAAACTCTTGTGGAGAGGATGCAAGAGCTTGCTCTGCTCGATCAAAGCGGGGACTTGACACTGAAATGCTTGACGCTTGAAGAAAGAAAGAGGTTTTTGGGAGAAGTAGCGGATGGGCGACTGGGGAGATTCGTAAAGCTCTGGTCGCCGTGGTGGTTGCTATCTGAGCGCAAGTACCGCAGTGAGACGTCAGTTCGACGACAACAGTTGATACTAGTGGAGCTTGGGGAGGATGTTGACAAGGAAGAGGATTCGTGGACGGTGGGGTCTACGCGTTTGTATCCCATTGGCCTGTTTACGAATAGAGACGCACAGAACATGCCACAAGATATCAGCGCTTTGCTACCGGGTGGACGACAACCATCGCCATGTCTGCGTTATCATTTGATTGAAGTGCTCTTTGCGTACGCGGTAGTTCTTCGAGTATTTAATGGCGACTATGGACAAGATGTGGCAGAAGCGGCGCTGCTGTTACTGGATCTGTGTCAAGTTCTTCGTGTGGATGCACGCTACGACTCTGTCGAACACGTTTGCGTGGCGTGTCTTGAGAAACAGTCGAGTGGAGACCCAGCAGCGAATATACTGGCTATGCAGGACACGCAACAACTTTTACGTTCTGATGTGTTTCTACTTGATGCTCTCAGTGATACGCGTACGATGGTGGAGAGATATACCGAAGAGCTCGAGCGTAGCGGCGAGTCGGACAAAAGAGCCAGGAAGGAGAAGAAAAGAGCAATAAAACAACTTGCAGGCGTGGGGAAAAAGCTGCAGTTCTATCGGACCTGGGTATACCTCATGCCAATGAACGAGTTCCTAGCGCTTGCGACCGAGATCCACGCGTTCATGAAAAACAGACAACTGCTAGCTTGACCATCAACTTTCGTCTCTGTCTGCATCGCCTCTTATGTGTTTTAATTTGTGTTTTGCTCCATACACGCACGTCGTAAGTACAGCACAAGCCGCCGCGAGCTTGATTTTTCATTCCACTCACTACATCATTCCTCATCGGTTGCAGTAGTCGCCCCGTGACCACTACGATAGTACTATTTACTGCCTTCCTGCTGTCTTCAAGGCACCATACTCGTTTTTCACACCTTGCCTCGTTGTCATGCCTCAGCTTAATTTTGCACTGAATTTGGAGACAAGCAACTTGTCTTGTTAGGCTGAAGAGGCCGTGGTAGGAGACATTGGTTGCAGTTCTTTAAACGCTACGGCCCATTTGTTAAATTCTCGTGTCGACGTTGCGGTAAGGATGAGTTTCTTGCCAGCTTGGATGAATTCAGGTGTCGTTATGATGAACGTTAGGCTGCGTGGGTCCGAAATATCAATTTTCGCCTCGGCGAGCGAAATTGTGCTGCTCTTGGCGCCAACCTGATGTATCATGCTCTCTTTCTTGTAGCCTGTGAGTTGGTTGCCACGCAGCACGAAATACCGCTTCTTTGAGCCGAGGAAACGCCTGCTACTAGCAACTTTGAGAATGCCTTGCGTGCACGTGTACGGCAGGATGGCGCGCACCCAAATGATCGGCCCGATAAAGTTGTCGATCAGCACGTAGTCCGTCTTGCTCGTAGAAATTGTAAGCTCTTGATACTTGGAGCGCGAGCTTACGGTCACGATCTGGGAGCACATGATCTCATCCTCTAATAAGTTAGTATCCTTATTGACAAAGAGAAGGCGTTCGTGGTCTGTGAGTAGCAGATGGAAGCGCTTCTTGCGTTTAAGTGACACGGGTCCCGCCAGTAAAATGCTTTCCCGCGTCTTGAGCAGACTATCCCAGAGCCGCATAAATGGCGACCGCACAATCGCCACAATTGCATTGTTGTTCTTTCGTCTCACTGCACCGCATACATCTGGTCGCATGGCAAGGACCATGTCTTTCAGCATTTCCACTTCTTTCTGGTTCAGCAAGCCGTCGTTGCCCAACCCTTCGCAAAACTCGAGCATTTCTTCCACCAGCATATTCTCGCCCTCCATTCCACTCAACGCCGAGCATCCCGAGCCACGACGTGATCCAAAACCTTCCATGTGACTAGGACGCGGTGAGGGCGCCACTGTTGACGCAAACGAGAAGCGGTTGCTCATGGCACCAGTTGACCTGCCAGGCGTAGGGGGCATCATCTTGGAGCGCGCGAAAACGACCACCATGGGACGTGTCGTGCGACTGAGCAAACTGATAGCGCGATTGTACTCTAGTCCATTGATCACCTCTCCATCCACAGCATGGATAATATCAAAGATCCGCACTCCATGTGCTTCTGCATATCCTACAATATTAGGGTGAGCCATTGGCAAGTCTTTCACGATAACGTTTACATCGTCTGTGGTGATGGTCATGTTCAGACTGGCACCTCGGAATTCCACTGCAAAGAGTCCGTCGCGTCGGAATGGACGAAAGAATTGGATACTTAGCGGTCGAGTTTGTGTCTGCAGCATCTGCACGACGTTGTCGTAGCTGCGGCCCACGGTCCTTGCGCCGTTGACCTTGTAGATGACGTCATTGGTCTGGATGCGACCTGACGCTTCCGCCTCACCCAAGGAGCCGTCAGGTTTGCGCTTCAAGTGGTTAACGATGACGCTCTCGTTGTGTTCACGGATGGTCATACCTAGAGACCGGTCCTGGAACATAACTTCAAACACTTCCGACGTCTTCATTGGGGCCAGTGCTTCGGTCTTGGGGGACAGACACAGACACAAAGAGTCTTTAATGTTGGACAAAACTTCTTTTGTAATGTGCACGAGGCTCGAGTTGGCCGTGTCGATGAGGTCCACCCAGGCCTCGTCCGACACGCCAAATTGCGCGCGGAGCTGCGATTCGACGAGGCTCTCAAACACTTGGTCAGGCACGTTCAGGTCCCATGAGATGGAGCGCACGGAGCCGTCGTCTAGGTCGATCACACGGACACTACACGAGCTCATCTGGTTCATGAGCTCCATGGCGACTTGTGAGCTCTTAGCTCGAGAAGGGAGTGCGAGCGAACGTGCGGGTATTGGTATGCACTAAGCGAAAGAGGGTGTGACGGAATGCGGCTGCCCCAAGTGAGAAACAGGCGGCGGGGCCTTTTTTGATTTGTGCCAAAAAATTGAGCGCCCGTCACTGACACAGAATACCCTCTGGAGAGAAATATCAGGTTGTGATATTCTTGTTCAAAGTAAGGAACTGACAACATCAAGACATGTTTATTATTTAAAGAGGTGGTCGGATCGGTGCTTTTTGTCTGCACGAGACGACAGGTCCTTTGCACTGCACCCGTACGAGCGACATCGATACGACCAGTCAGTCGCCTGAATTTTTGCGTCACTCGCGGCTCTGATTGGCTTAGCACGCTTCCTGAAAATCCAAGCAAATATGTGTAGGCGTTGCAGACGTCACTCGATCGGTCGTAGTGCCGCGTTGCGTTCGATTGAGTTGTGGGAAATAACATCGCGCTAATGCGCTAGTGCGTCCACTCGTAAAGACTACTAGTGCAACTCCAGTTAACTATTTGTGTGGTAGGATGTCGAACGTTGCTGCAGTTCTACACATTCCAGATCATCGCCACAAATATCTACACGAAAGGGAGCAAGACGCCCAGCGTAGAACATGTACTGTAATCAGAACGTATTACGAAAAGCGATATCGGCAGTGTTCATTGTCGCGCTATTTGATATTCGTCATGGCATCGGGGCACCATGTAAAAGTCTTTCGTAGCACTCACCACGTAAAGGATTCATCATGTACCCGGAACAAATGTGAGGCTATGGTCGAGCTTCCGCGGGAAGCAATACAGAGTTTCTCGAATTGTCCACCGGATAAACGTCGGCACCATGCTCAATGCGACGACATTGCTATGGCCAAACATCTATTCAGGGCGTATATATGCCCGTGGTACGTTATACTTCGCGTTTGAATCAAATGTAGTGGCGGCAGGATCGCTCGTTTGACTGAGACGCGGGAAAAGATGCCGTACCGCTCAAGTATCTAGAGCAAGAAATTATCTGGTGAAGGCCAAGGACATAGTGGCAATAAGGAATTTGCCTGTGGAGTGCCTTTACAAGCATTTATTGCCAGAGCGCATATGGGACCACACAACAACGCTCAAGAAGGAAACAGCAGACATGGATGACATGTTTAGCCAGCTTTAGGACTTGCTAAACAGCAATTTAGTCATTTATCCTATGGAGCTGTGAAAATGTCACCTCAATATCCAGGACCTCCTGGGTGGATACTTGCTCATATCCACGTTTTTCTCCACATCTTGTCTGAAGGGCGCAGCTCGCTCTTGAGCAACGAGCGCCAGGATGTTGATGGCCACGGTCCCAGTATTTGGAGGTGCACTCTGCGTGGCCGCCGCAGCAGCTCTTTGACTTTTGCGTGGTATCCATAGCCACCGCCACTGCCACAACCTTTCTCGTCTTCCTCTTCCGCTGCTTCTTGACTTGCGTAGAGGCAAGTATCGCTGATACATGGGCATCCACTCTTCTATTTGCACCGCCATATGCATACCAAGCACGAGTATATCTACGGCTCAAGACAAACTACGACGGTGATGGAGCTCCAAACACAGAAAGAGCGCAAGCCGCAGAGACAGAGGTCTGTAGACACCATCTTGAAGAACACTTTCAAGCAGAGCAAGGGCTACACCACCGTCACGTGTCGCTTAAACATGATCTGCCGTTACCCGCTCCTTCAACGCGAAATTCAACGCTGAGCTCATGCGCTGAAACAGATCCAGATGAAGGCCTAGCACCTGGTCAATCTTCACACGCTTCGATGATTGAAAAAACAGTCTCCCTCTGCCCGACTATACCAACAAGGCCTTCTTTGACTACTGTTGTTCGGGCGTGGCGTCAACTCCTCAGACGCGTCTCATCGTAGAGAAGAATTTTACAAAACGGGATTCTTCTCTACGATGAGACGTCTAACGCCTCCGACTCTACGTACGGATCACTTTTGGAGGCCTTGGTAGAGCAAGCTAAGTAGAAAGAAAAATATGAATGTGATCATGCGTGCGTGCAAGAGCATCGACGAGACGGATGTGACGGAAACGCTGCAGATGCGAGACATTCTTACGCCATATGGCACCAGCTAGAGCGCACAGTGGACTCCGTAGCCAGAGCATATTCAAGAAAATGGTCTGACACTTTACATTCGACTTCTGTGAAAGTTCCAAGTGCGGTCAACAGCAGGATAGCGGAGGCGCCGAACGAGAAGGGAGTCCGGGCGTTTTCGCTGTACATCAAACTCAATACGACTACACTGTATGCCTTCTACCCGCGTATGAAGGAACGAGCTACTAGAATATCCGTGGCGTATTACTGTTGGTGAAGTCGTTTATTGGCTCCTCCTGGATACGTGCCAGACGTTTTCGCCGGACTTGACCCTGGAATGCTGCGGTCGCTGTTTACTGCTGTGAGTCATCTACACCGCGAAGCGTATTCATCCACCAATCACAGTCGAAGTGCTAGGACTCATGTGTATGGAGTACTTGAGAAGATAGATAAATAGAGAAAAACGTGAGGATGAGAAAGTATCTACCCAGGTAGACTTGGATATTGTAGGAGGTGACATTGCCACTGCTCCCTATAATATCATATATTGCAAAATGAAGCGTGGTCGTGTCGACGTCGGTATTTCTAAGGAGCAGTACGAGGCGTCTCTGGGCGCCCCCGACACCTCCAATAGTGATTCGTCTTTGCCTTGTCGTGCATCGATTCAAGTCCTTAAAGCTCGTAAGATTGTGACGGCCACACCGACCTCCCGAGAGCAAGAGGCGACTCGACAGCTGACAGCCCTCAACCGCGCCTTCGTGGCCAATCTCAAGACGCAATGGGCGCACAATAAGGATGGAAATTGGGTGCAAAATATGAAGGAATACGTGAGCTATGCGCGTGTGATTGACGCCAGCTTTGGCGGTCATACAGGCCAGGTCCTGACGTTCGGCAGTGGTGACTGTGGTCAATTGGGCCACGGTGTGGAGAATGACGATCTGATGGTTCCTTATCCGCAAGTTGTTCGCTCTTTGGCGAAGCTTGATATCGTCCGTGTGGCATGTGGTGGTCTTCACTCGGCTGCTGTTACGGCGGCTGGAGAAGTCTACACGTGGGGCTGCAATGACGATGGCGCTGTAGGTCGTGACGGCGACGAGAATATCCCGATCAAAGTGGACGGCTTTGGGCCACAACAAGCCACGGCTGTCCAAATTGCAGGCGGTGACTGCCATACGATTGTCGTGACGCTGGCCGGCAAGGTGTACACATGGGGCTGCTACCGTGACAATGAAGGTAAGCAGTGGTGCGACGCTCCATCAGCTAAGGCTGCGTTCAAGCAGAAACAGGCTCGGCCGTTCTTGATCAAGTCATTGGACAATGTAGTTGATGCACGCTGCGGTAGTTCGTTTAACCTTGTACGGACGAATGATGGACGAGTGTACTCGTGGGGACTAGGAGAAAAGGGTCAGCTTGGACGTAAGGTGGATGCGGAAATGAAAGACGATAAGGGAGAATACAAGGTTGATATGGTGTACTCGGGACACCTTCAGCCGAAGGCTGTGATGCTCGGGAAGAACCCGCTTCCGGTCGTCAAGTCCATTGGCTGTGGCTCTTATCACAGTCTGTTCGCTCTGAGCTCGAATGGATACTTGTACACGTGTGGGCTTAACAACTATGGCCAACTGGGAATCGGTAGCACTGAAAACTGCAATGATTTACAATTGGTTGAGGATCTTAGCTCGGAGAACGTTGCATTTGTGGACGGAGGAAGCCATCACTCGGTCGTTCTTACGACTGACGGTGACGTATACACGTTCGGTCGGGCAGACTCAGGTCAGCTTGGTGTACTCGAAACTTGTGCCACCGGCGAGTTCAAGGACCGCCCACAAAAAGTCACGATTCCTACCCCCAAGAATGGTGGCTCGAGTGATGTTCGTATGATCACCACAGGCTCCAACCACGCACTGGTGCTTACGGAAAGCAATGCGATCTTCTCTTGGGGGTACGGTGACATGTTGGCACTAGGCAATGGAAAAGAGCGCGACGAAAACATGCCACACCAGCTGGACTGGACGATGGCCACGTCGGACAAGAACGAATCGTTTGGTGACGCAGAGATACTTCAGATCGAAGCTGGTGGTCAGCACAGTGCAGTGCTGGCGAGAGTCATTGCAAACAAGTAGATGATCGGGCATGGTGAACTCGAAGGCCACGTAGTGACCATGGATAATCCAGACCAACAAAGCAGAAACAAATACATTTGAGGTTTGGCGTGGTGAACTGGTAGAGCGTAACTATCTCAGACTATGTGCTAAAAGCTACTTCTTCGAGTAGCCGACGGTAGCGGCGTAAATTGTGATGTCTAGTGGGTCCTTCAGTTTAGTTCCAGCATGACGATCATCCGTTGAGCTCATCTTATAGAATCATAAGTCCTAGATGCCAACAGCCAAAGGTACAACTAGCTGCAAACACCAGACTTGAATATCCGAACAAGCACAAGCTTCCGCACGACAAATACTCAGACCGCTTGATTATAGACAGAGACGCAGTGACCATGCCCACACAGCGATACGAGCTTGTCAAAGCTCATTCATAAGGTCGTGATCTTATCATGGACAAATTCGCAGCTAGCGATGTCCACGTCGTCCGCAACGCCGATCGTCTACTGGCAAGTTTTGACTTGCACAAAGCTAGCTGCTGCGTTGTCGAGGGTGAGAGCCACAAACACAGTGGAATCTGAAATTCAGTATAAACACTGCACTCGCTTCTTCGTAGAGCAAGGTCCGCTGTCAATCGTTGCCAGATGTCGTACACGTCAGAGATACAGCAAAGTGCTTCAACCGCTTTGCTTTCTAAAAAATTGAGAACATCATGCTCTATACTTCATCCATCCATCCCACAAAACCCAATGCTAATCAGTGCTCGGGACCAAACAGAAAGATTCGCAGCCTTTCAAAGAACGCAGCAACTGATCCCAGCTCGTCGCTTCCTCCATTGTGTGCGTGAGGTATGTTTGCACGACATTTTCGACACGTAAGGTGAAGACAAGTCTCCAGTACTTCCGGACGACGGCCTCTTCGCTTTCTGACTTTTCCAAACCCATTTTCTTGACCAGGAGCCGCTTCCAATAAACGAGAAGATGATTTGCGATTGAAACAAGCACTTGCACTTCTTGATACGGCAACTTGATCACCTGACACAAATGTAGCAGGATGCACCTCGGCAATTATGATAGATGACAAGCGTTTTGCTAGCTCGTCCTTTTCATGCTGGAGAAACACATTCTGCTCAATTAAAGTCTCCGACTGGTGCTGGAGATCCTCGATCGTCGCTTGGGCGATGCGCGCTGAAGTCTCCAGTTCATCGTTGGCTTGCTCCAATTTCTGAATCTTCCACTTCATTTCTTCAAGCTGCGTCGTGATCATGTACTCACGACGGTGTGCAGCCTTCAGGTCATCGTTAAGCTCTGTCATGCTGCTGCGCAAGTTACTCTGATCTCGTTCTAATTGCGACGTCATAAACTCAAGCTGCTGTGTCTTCTTCTCGTATCGATCCACTTCAATCTCGAGCTCTCGTTCATACTCGCAGCTCGACTTGACGTACTCGTCGTGCGTGCGTTGCAACTGCGTGATCTCCACAGACTTGAGCGCCAAAAGCTGTGCCACAGCCTCGACACTCATGCCGAGTTCAAACGACTCGTTCTCTCCATCCACTACCCCGATAATACCACGACAACTTTGATCGGGCTTGGCATCATGAATATTCATCGTCGCGGTCGTCGCCATGAAGGGACAAGAGACCACCACTGCGCTAAGTAGTCAGAATCTTGTTCTCTCAATGGCGCTAGCGTTCCCTTTTCAGCAACCCAATTCAACACGTCCGATAAGAATACTGGACGTTGCTGGAAGACGCGATTGTCGCGTGATTTATTGAAGATTAGACCATTAGCGCGGCTATTTTAATGTGCTCTATTCACTGGTTTCATTTGTGCTCGATGTTGGCCACAGCATCTGCTCTCTAGGCTGTGAACCAACGAAAGACACGGTGTGTCATCTCTACACCGAGGAAAAGCGAGCCGTTGGCTGGGAACGCACGCAACACAGCGGCTGACCATCCGCGGTAAAATCCGAAAATGCCAAATTCCGAGTAGACGGCATGGAAGGCGCCTCGTAGCGAGAGAGGAGCTGTTGAGCCAGCCGTCTGCATTCTTGACTTGAGCACGTCCGTGGGAAACACAATGGCCCAACTGGAAGCACCGGCGAGGCCACCACTGGCAAGAATGGTGACGGGATTTAGATCGTTCTTGGACTCCTTATGCAGCAGTTTGACGGCTCCAGACGTCAAAGCTTGGTATGATCCGAAAAAAAAGAAGTTGAAGGGCACGTCACGCAGCAATAGTGCCGAGTATCCTCGGAATAAACCTGTGATGCCCTCTTTCTTCACCACCTTTATGAGGCAATCCAAAGGCCCTTGGTAACCTAAAGCAAAGAATTGAGCAAAGACTTTAACGACAGTCTTCGACTTGGTTTCCAACCAAAAACGTACGTCCTGTGCCCAAGTGGCCGCGTTGGAACTGCAACTTGCACTTGATGTTTTCTGGCATTGTAATCGCCTGCCTCAAAGACATCCAATGAGTGACTACAACAGTAAGCCTCCTAATGCCTATGTCAATACCGTAGCAGAGAAACAACCAGCAAATGCCCCCATGCAAGCCTCGTCCAGCGTCGTAAGCTGGTCTTTTCCTTGCTTGGCATGCAGTGCCAGCACAGCGCGTTTGGCAAATCCGTTAGCACTGAAGAGAACCGAGTTCTCAATGATGGAACTAGAGAGTGCCGGCACTGCACCCTTCCAGAGCGCGACCACGCCCTCCTCGGTGGCAATGCGACGGAAAGCGTCCGTCACACCCTTGTACGCGTTCGTGGTACCTTGTGTCTGCAGCCTCACTTTGACCACCTCGAATGGTAGCCCCGCATACACACAGCAAAAGGCTCCCATGACGCCCGCAAAGGTCTCGCGAGGATCTAGCATGTCGTGAGACGAAGGGGTGGCAGATGTGAAGACTCCCACATGCACACATTGGGCATTTCTACCAATCAAGATAGCATTTGTCAGTAATCATGGCGTTCCGTGCTGCGTGCGTCGCGGCTCCTGCCTGGCGATGCCATTCGATCACTGTGTACTGCTGGTGGAGGCCGTCAGCGTCATAAAGATCACATGGCTCGGATCGCCATCCTCCAAGAGCAGGTGAAAGAGCGTGAGCGCATACGACTGGAGCAGCGTCAACGTGTTTTGGAGGCACGTAATCAGCCGCCAGCCCTTAGCCCAGGAGGTGGCTAAGCACTTTGGAGTCCAAGTATCCTACGATGACGTGGAACCAGTGCTGTTGGACCCATCGACGACGTTTGACGAGGACGTCGTGGGTCTACGGCAGCCGGTCATTGCTGTCATGGGTCATGTTGACCACGGTAAGACGACGCTGATGGACACTCTAAGGACGGACATGAAGACAGGTTTGAAGCAGATTGCACCATTCGAGAAACACGGCATTACGCAGAAGATCAATGTGTGCGAAGCAACACTGACACAAGACTTTAAGGCGACGTTTTTGGACACACCTGGGCACTTTCACTTTTTCCGGATGCGGTCGAGTGCGGCACAAGTGGCAGATGCAGTGCTGTTGGTTGTTGCAGCGGATGAAGGCGTATTGCTACAGACGGAGGAGTCGATCGGTGCTATTGAGGATGCAGCCACCTCGAAGAGGATGAGGAACAAAAGCAAATTATGAAATGAAAGCATTTCTACGTCTAGGATGCGAATGGCTGGCAGTGTCGTTACTTGCCCGTCTCGTCAAGGTTTTGAGGTTCTAGCTGCTCAAAAGCAACGATCTCTTCAATCAATTCATGCACGGTGGATCGTAGAATGACGCGCACTCCTCGCTCAGTTGCTAGCTTTGCCTCGCGGCTACGCAGCTTCACGTTGAAACCGAATATAGGACATTGACCATTGATAGCCACATCAATGTCCTTTGCCGAGATGTTGCCAATGCCAAGTCGCACAGTCTGCCCACATAACACAACCACATCATCAGTACAACTTGTCACTACCCTTGCTCTCTGCGTCACCATACCGAAATGCCGGACATTTCGTCCACTGTGTCTTGAATACTGGTAAGAGATCCCGCACCATCAGCTTTCACAATTATTGACTTCGTTTCAATCAGATTGTCCTCATCGAGAACAGTAATGTCTTCGGTGACGTCTCTGATGCTTGACACGTCTCGATCTTCTTTCTCGGTACTCATAGACGTGTATTCAGCGTCCGTGTTGCCATCAACATTCGGTAAAAGACAGTCATTGAACTCCAAGCCAAGTTCCCTGTCATAACAATAAGAAAAATCGCCATTAGTCAAAATCAACAAAGCATCTCACACTCAGCTCTTCTTTCTCACAAAATACCTTTGCTCAATAACCTGCTTTGCACGTGCTTCGGGAAGCACAAAAAAACCGTGTTCATTTGGTGCATCGATATTCTTCGACTTGTTCGAGTACGTAATGTCGACAACTGTTCCAGGTAACGCGCGCTTGACATCACAGCCTTCGGCGTCCCACATTCCACGAACCACGCCGTGAATCATGCCAGCTACGAAATGCTGCTTGGCTACCAATTCGCCATGCTTGATCAGTACACGCAGCACCGTTCCACGTCCCTTTGACGCAACACTTTCCAAAACAAGTCCCTCGGCGTGCGTATGGGGTCCAACTAGCGCATCTAGTCTGCGATTAGCTGCCAAATCACTTACCAGCTCCCACATCGTTTGTCGTAATTCATCCAAACCAGCTCCAGTCTTCCCTGAGATTGTCAGCACAGGACTATTTTGCAGCGCGACAAACGACCGCAATTCCTCTACAATACTCTCAACCTGTTTATCACCATCTTCTCCCAATAAGTCCACCTTGTTGATACAAATCACAACGGGCAGTCCTGTATCCTCAATAGCACCGATCGACTCCTCCGTCTGCAGCAATACGCCTTCATCCGCTGCAACAACCAACAGCACTGCATCTGCCACTTGTGCCGCACTCGACCGCATCCGGAAAAAGTGAAAGTGCCCAGGTGTGTCCAAAAACGTCGCCTTAAAGTCTTGTGTCAGTGTTGCTTCGCACACATTGATCTTCTGCGTAATGCCGTGTTTCTCGAATGGTGCAATCTGCTTCAAACCTGTCTTCATGTCCGTCCTTAGAGTGTCCATCAGCGTCGTCTTACCGTGGTCAACATGACCCATGACAGCAATGACCGGCTGCCGTAGACCCACGACGTCCTCGTCAAACGTCGTCGATGGGTCCAACAGCACTGGTTCCACGTCATCGTAGGATACTTGGACTCCAAAGTGCTTAGCCACCTCCTGGGCTACTCGGAAAGGTAGAACGATCTGCTTCACGCCTTTGAATTCGGCCGGCGAGTGGTTCTTCATCTTGAGTTTGAATCGACGATTCGCTCTAATCACCGTGTGCTTGAGAACTTTATCCAGCGGTTGACGCAAGGCTTTAGCCAAGTCACGAACACGGATGAAGGCTGGAAGGGCTGGCGGCTGATTACGTGCCTCCAAAACACGTTGACGCTGCTCCAGTCGTATGCGCTCACGCTCTTTCACCTGCTCTTGGAGGACGGCGATCCGAGCCATGTGATCTTTATGACGCTGACGGCCTCCACGAGCAGTACGCAGTGATCGAATGGCATCGCCAGGCAGGAGCCGCGACGCACGCAGCACGGAAGCTGCAGGTCGGAATATACGTAGCATGACGCTTAGTGAGTCATAGATGGCTTCCGAGGTGATTGGTAGAAATGTGCAAATCGTAATATTCAGCCAATCATTGATTGTTCTCAGGAAAAGCTACCCCACTCGGCATCATGATGGCGTTCGAAGAAGATGCCGATAACGGCATGTCGGAGCGTCTATTGGAGCGCACTACCGACGAGAATGACTCTAATTCGACAGCCTCGTTAGTGGAAGACTTTGAGCTTATCTCGAAGCGTGAGACGCTTGTGTTTGAAGACGATTTCTTTCGGCAGCAGCAACGACTTAGCAAGCGCGGAGGCTTTTTCCAAACGTATTTAATGGAGAAAATTCAGCCAGGATCAGGTAGAAATCTGCAGGTCTGTGTGTTATCAAATGTCAATTGGAGACTAATGCCAATGTATTGCTGTGGATATAGTAAAAGGCTCTATGTTCACGATGACGGTCGCGATTGTCGGTGCTGGTGTGCTGGCACTACCCTACGCTGTGCAACAGGCAGGACTAGTGCTAGGCATCTCACTAATTGTTTTAGGGGCAATAGCTACGAACTTTACGCTGAGACTGCTGCTGGAGTGCTCAGATCTAGGTCAGGCGCGGTCGTATATGGACTTGGCTTCAGCTACGGGAGGACGCAAGCTGGCAGGTTTTACACAGCTGATTGTGTGCATGAACCTGTTTGGAACATCAATCGGTTATCTTGTGGGCAGTGCAGAGCTGATTCAACTGGCGCTACGGGCGTTTTTGGGGAATACGAGTCGGAGCATTTTTCTGAATCGACAAGCTTTGATCTTGATGCTTTCAGGATTTCTGCTATTGCCGCTGTCGCTGCTTCGAAGTTTGGAGTCGCTACGATTCTCTTCGTTGTTTTCCATCGTGTGTATTGTATTCATGGCATTGGTGATAGTGATCAAGTACTTTCAGTTTGTGCACGAAGATCTGGCCCCAACAATTGCGTACCAGTTCAAGCATTTGCCGCTCTATGACTGGCGCCTTAGCCACTTGCTGCGCGCGATCCCACTCGTGGTATTCTCGTTCACATGCCACCCGAACGTGCTTCCCATCTACTTGGTGCTCAAGCGTCGGTCCAGCAGAAGGATGTACAAGGTCATGAATCGCAGTATCGGCATTGCAACAATTGTATATTCGCTGTGCGGATTCTTTGTGGTGCTGACGTTTGGCGAAGCGACTCAATCCAATTTTCTCAAAAACAATTACCACGGCGATGGTGCCGTGATCGTTGGATGTTTGGGTTTCAGCATCGCGCTCATCCTCACTGTCCCGCTGTTCGTCCACACGTTACGTGATAACATCCGCGAGGCTCTATTGGAAAACCGCTCTCTGGATTTGGTGCGTCACGCTTGTTTATCACTGTTTCTTGTACTGTCCGTGCTTTTAGTGGCTTTGGGATCCGGAGATATTGCGTCTGTACTTGGTGTGCTCGGAGCCACGACCAATCCGACGATCTGCTACATGCTGCCGGCATTTTTCATCATTCGTCTGGGCGGCAAACGCCACCGATCTAGCCAGGTCATTGCCGTGACAATGGCAGTGTTGATGACTTTAGTGAGCGCGTTCAGCCTTTTACAGCAGATGCACATCATTGCTTAGCCCACTCGTCTTCCATGCCACGTGGTACTACGCATGCGTTCAATCGACGGGAATCGGGCTTAGTGCGGTCAGCCAAGCGACATAATAAGATGATACGTCGTGATAAGAAGTGGGCTATCGCTGTGCATTGGCAGAAACAGTACTTTGTCCTATTCGTCAAATGTTATACGGAGTAGTGACAATGTCACCTTTTACATAATCCAGGCATGCGCATAGAGTACTTCAGAGGATAGATTGATAGAGAAAAAACGTGAGGATGAGAAAGTATCTACCCAAGGAAGACTTGGATATTGTAGTAGGTGACATTGTCTCTGAAACCAAGACGAACGTCCCGTTGAACTCTTGACAATCACTCTTGACAAGATGGCGAGGGATACCGAGGCGCTCGTGTGCGCACTCGGAGAGCTCGCAATCTCTCTACGTCAGCGTCGTAGCAGCTGTCACAATGCCTCCGAAAAGCGCAATGTACTAAGATGGCTGCGTGGCTTGAATAGTGAAGAACTGGCGTCTCTGTGCTGCGTGGAGGATGTGGGCTTCGTCAAGACTCTGCTGCACATGGCGGCGCGTTCCAGAGGATGCAGAGTGCGTGTACAAGAGTTCCAACTGCTACAACAGCCTAAAAGTATCTCTAGTGCAATGCAAGTAAAGCGTGCAGCGACCAAGATGTTGTCTCAAAGCGCTCCAAGGTGAGAAAGCGTTTGGTTCTCGAATGTATCAATGACTTTCCTGACCTAACTGCATTGAAGAGAATTCGTAAAGCGTCCAGTACTGCGAACAGCTGATGGTGATGTGGTGGAAAGTTTTCACACTCAGGAGTACGAGGAGTGTTGTTTAAAGGTGCTGAAAGGCATGAGAGTGCTCAATACATTGCAGTCTTGCGATACAGTGGTGCTATCGATGGCATTTTTCCGATCGGTTGAAAAAGGTCGCGAACCGCTCGTTGCTGACTTCGTTCGCTTGATGGAGGTGATATCACGTGGTTGTTTTCTGATGGAGTGTCCGTCGGAAACAACGTTGAAACATCGGATATGGGGCGAAACAAAAGTGGGGGATATTTTGATGTGGGACAATTGAGAAAGTGGGAGGGATCGTGACGTGATGTGTGCTGTCTATGTTTATGTGTGGCTCGTTGTAGTGGCTGAAGGAACAAGGATACTATCCGTTGCAAGCGCTCTTCGTCAATCAAATAGTACGTATCATGTGTAATACTTGGTGGTCGTTACTTGCATCATTTGCTACAACTTTGAAACCTGATTTTGCTCTTATTGCTCGCAACTCGACAGGAACTCAATATCTGGGCATTCTGGAAGCAACACAAGAAAGATGTGACCACGAAAATACCACTACAAGGTCTCGCAGCTAAGCTTTACTTGGCGCAAGAATGGGAAACTGCAAATATCGATCAGAAGGACACAGTGTTGAGGCTCTTAAGCTCTAAGACGGTTGAACACCTTCGCAATCTAAAGCAGTCGGTGCCTATCCAAGCGGCTGAGGCAGCAAAATTCCATGCTGCACGGCTATCATTGGAATCGCTCTTATGTATACTGACCGTGCATCAGCAGGCAACGCAGCATTTTAATCATGGCATGTCGGTGGAAACCTGTTTTGCATGTGGATTTGAAGACGCAGTGGCTTTTCCACAGGCAGCAGTGATAAAACTATTGGTGGCGGAAGACCTTCAAGAACAATGCTCGCTTTTACTTTGCAAAAGGCTGTCGAACGAAGAAGAGGTAGCTGTTGCTTCAAGCACGCGTGTACGTGTGTCCCTAACCGATGCAGTTGGTGTTATGACTGACGGTGCTGAAGGCAACATAAAAGGTGCCAACCATTCTCAACGTCGGCGTGCAAGTCGGAAGAAATTTCGCAAACTGCGACGCCGCGAAGGCGAAATCCGTATTGCCCAGCAAGCACGTTTTAGTAGCGTGTTGCGTGAGCTTTGTGATCATTTCCGTCAAAAGCAGGAGGAAGCTATAACGTGCGTAGGCAAACTGTTACGCGACGTGATTGACACCGCTGTCGATGATGACACGCTATCGCCAGGTGGATGGAGCAATTTTCCCAAATACCGCACCAAAGACTGTGATCAACCAAAGCAAAAACGAAAGAAGAAAAGGAAGATGAAAAAGAAAAAGACAGACATCACGGAAGTGGGAGCAGGACTGGAGAGCAACAATAAGGGTGACCAATTGGTGAACACCTCGGCCCATACCCCAGTCAAGTTGTCCACTAAGCCGCACTCGCGCCGAGTTAGCGAGGAATGCGATGCTGAAGATCACAGTGCAGCAACTGCTGGCTCAGACTCATCACCGTGTCAGGACTACAAACCGCTAGCTGCTTGTGACAGCAGAAATATGCAGGATGACGACGCACGCTTGAGCTTTTTTTCCGATGTTGGGTCGACTGAAATACCGACATCGTCGATTCCCTCAGCGTCTGCATTATCGTTGCCGACGTTCCGCTCGCAGCCACTTTACGCGTCGTCAGCAACGGCTCCTTTTTTCCTGTCATTAGCACCTCAGGACCACCATGAAGAATCCATTCGAGCTTCTCGTCGGGACATTGATGACAATGATGACAGTCACGGAGGAAATCAAACGCGTCCAACCGGATCAGGATGTACTTCTCATGAAGTACCTGTATCTTCTGAGACGTCAAATTTCGAGTGGTACATGCCATCTGTCTTTTCATTCCCGGCCTCTGCGCAGCGAAGCATTTCCCCGGCGTCTGCTCTCGATTGGCATTTCGATCACTGGGAATTGAAGGCTCCCGATGGGAGTGTTTCGGATAAGGAGGTATCGACTTCTACGATCGGTGAATCAGCGTTAGACGGTCCGCCGCCAGTATCTTCTTCGTCGTCAACTTCTTCAGCTTCGTCTCGTTTCGCAAACGCGAAAATATCGGGACCAACGAGAAAATATTCGCTGGCATCGTTCTCCAAGATAGCTGGGATGGACTCAAGTCGTCGAGGGTCTGCCCATGCGGAAAACGACAAACAGAGTTTGACAGTCGCATCGGTTCGAGAAAATAGCGATGGCACTTCAATCACTGTTGGCAGCGGTAACGAATCGGACTTCTTGTATCGTGAAGGAGGTTTTTTTGATCGCCAGCGCGCTTTAAAGCGTCGAAGGCGCCCTTGGCCTTTTAATTATGCTCGCGAAGAAGATGAAGAAGACGAGGAAGAGGCAGCTGGTGAGCCTGGTTTTCGCAAAGAGGGGCGTTCGAGTACGTACGAAAGCTCAAAACATGATACGTGGACAGAGTGTGTCCACTGCTGTAAATGCGCATGCCATTACGCCGCTCACTCCCATAGTAAGGGTGGGGAATACACTTTGGGTAGCGATACAGACTGCAGCAACGACAATGAGACGAATGGTTGCGCACGTCAACGTGTTCCTGCGTCGGCAGGTTCGTCGGTAAAGGCAGTTGAGAATGGTCTAGTGGTCAAAGTTTCAATGGCTTTGGAGCGCATTGTGATGCTGGAGGAAAAGTTGTCAGAGACAGCTAAGGTATGTGCATGTTGTGAAACGTGAACGAACTGTATTGCGTGCTCATCAGTATTTGCTGGTTCTCTTCCTGTTCTAGGCTATGGACGAGCAAGCTGCTAGTGCGTCATCCGAAATCACCACACTGAAACAAACTGTGGCAACACTGACAGCTCGACTGCACAACACCGAGAACCATATCCAAGAATTGCAACTTCAGCAGGCTGTCCCGGCTAATACCGCTGGGTTGGATGATATATCCCTGGGCAACGCAAGCTCTTGTAGCTCACCACCAGCTCCTTTCTCGCCAGATCTTTCATCCCTAAACCAGCAAGCTGATAGCCCGCCTACTGCAGCGCCTACCTTTCCGGAAGCATACGCGCCGACGAATTCCTTAATGGGACCATTCGTATCAGTGCCATTGTCGGTGCTTCCTCCACGGAGCAAGCTACATTGGGATTTGTGTGAATTTGCAGCACAACTTCAGGCTGACAGTGATTCACGACTTCCTGCTCAGTTGGCTGCCCAGCGCTTGTGTATGGCAACTGTGCAATCGCTGTGGCCGCGGGCTCAGGTGCGACCATACGGGTCACACGTAACGCGGCTCGTACTCCCGTCAAGCGATGTTGATCTCGTAATCTGCTTGCCGAAGGTGCGCCGTGATGCGCCAGCTGATGCAGCTGGTGTGCTGGAAGGTCGGAATGCTATTAAGGAGACGTGGCAACAGAATCTTGCCCGCAAACTAAAGCAAGAGCCTTGGGTTGTGCGTGACTCAGTGAAAACGTTGCCGCATGCTGCTGTCCCGATTATCACTCTTCTCACTGCCCCGCCATACAATGTCAGGCTCGATATTTCGTTCGAAGGCCCCGGTCACAATGGCCTAGCCACAAACGATGTCGTTCTTGCGCTGCTTCACGAATATCCACCCTTGGCACCAATGATGCTCATTCTGAAAAGTTTTGCGATCGAGCGCGGTTTGGCAGTAGCTTACTCGGGCGGGCTGTCGTCTTACGCATTACTGCTGCTCGTGGCGCGCTATCTTCAGGAACACAGCGACACAATGCCCAATGGCTTTGCGAACGCCTCTCGAGCTGTTCAGCACAGCCTATCAACGGTACAAGCGGGTGTGGCAGACTTCGGTCTAATGCTCATGGGTTTCTTGGATTTCTATGGGAATCGGTTTGATCCGCGCACCACGGGAATAAGTGTGGCATCTCGCTGCTTTCTCAATCGTGAGAGCACCTTCATGGCGGGGTTGGCAACTTCGGGAATGGGTGATCCTCATCAAGTCCCACACCAGTACCAGCAGCAATATGCAGCTGACGATGCCGCGGTGGATGGGCGCACAAGCCAATATGGCTATGGCCAACATTGGCAAGTACCTATGCAACCTCACATGCATACGCTGTCATCACATTCCGACGCAGCTTCTACTCAAGGCTTTCGGCGGTACGGCTACCGTTCATCACTGGATTCGCCAGCATCTCCAGCACTTGATGGAATGAACGCCGCAACAGGCCTTCTAGACTACCAGCAACTACAGCAGCAGACCTATGATCCGCACAAGTTTGACCCCGTGTTTATTGAAGATCCGCTTTGTCCAAGCAACAATGTGGGAAGAAACTGTTTCCGTATTATGCAGATCCGCCGCGCTTTTTCAGCAGCTCACCTTGCATTGCTTACGGCATCGCGAGATCCCTCCGTGTTTGCAAATAACCGGATTGATTTAGTAGCTGGTGTTGCGCTCCATCCAGACAACATTTTACGTGCCATCTTGGGTGCAGGTGCTCCTGTCAATGCGAAGACTGATGCTGCTACATCTGCGACGGTCGGAGGAACTTCGTACACGGGCATAGAGCATCCATACGCATTTCACGCTTACAATCAGCAGCAACAGTATGCTTATCATCACCATCACCATCATCATCATCATCAACCGCCACAACAGTCACATCAACACGCCGGAATTCTGCAGCCACGCAGTATGAGTACGTCTCGCAGTGAGGCGTCGTCACGAAGACACAGCGAAAGCGAGAAGTTGACGACGCGTTCAGTAACCTCAACAACCAGTCGCAATGATCGCACAAGAAAAAAGCACATAGGTAGCCCGCGGCTTATTCCCCAGAGTGGCAGTGACGATGACCATTCCCACTTGCAAACGCGCTTGCTTCGTCGAGTCAGTACAGAACACAGTCGCAAGCCACGTCGGCTGTCAACTCTGAAGCAAATCAATGATCATGTTCTTAGCCGCAAGAACAGTGAACGGTCTATGAGCTTGTCCTTGAGCTTTGCGGACGTCGTCCGCGACGGCGGGGGGACAAATTGTGCACAGGCAAAAGTGCCAAAGACTTCACTTTTGACTACTGCTCGGCCTCCACGTTTTTCACGTGATGACATGGCACTGGAGGAAAGCATCAACGAGCGATGGGAAACTAAAGACGATTCCAAGCTGAAGTGAAAAGACTAGCATGAGCAGGCGAGATTTGTCGACACTTCAAGCAATTCCAAAAACTCATCAATTGGATAAATACGGGCACGCTGTGTGGACACGTAGCTACTGCCAACGCCAGCTCAACTCACCTCACCGTTGCCAAATAACATTGCGCCAACACGAGCCCCTAGTTCGAGAAGCCAAAACGGTACACAAATCCCTAACGGTAATCGAACAAGACAACAACAACAACGTGAGTTCCAGTATAGCAGCAGGAGCTTCAAAAACACAAGGCCGAGTACCGATTTTTCACGCTTGCGCTCGATGATGTCAAGCTTCACAAGTGTCTGTAGTATTTCTTTGCACCGAATTACAGGTAAACCACTGTGCTTTACAAGGTCCGAGATAGAGCTACCACATGAGGAGATCATTCGTTAGTTTAGCAATACGTTAATGTCCATCACAACAAAAACTTTCAACGTACATGGCACAGTGGCGATTCTTGAGGTAAAGCACAATATTCTCGAGCTTTTTTAGCTCGGCTGGGCTCTGATACTTGCGTGGAATTTTCTCCCGAATATCTACGACCACAGCAACAATGAACTCAGTGAATGACCGAATATACGAGAGCCCCACTGCTGCAACATACGGCGTTCCCATGTCCACGCCGACTGCACTTTCTTGGTCGTTTGCGTCTTTCGTCTCTTTAAGCACGTGCTGCTAGATTCAGGAGGCACCACTTTCACCTGTCTCTTAGTGCCAACAACCTTGGTCTTGAATTGTTGCTGTTTGTCCCCATTCACAGCCTCAGTCTTGGCTTTACTCCGGCTTTTGCCTCCTGACAATCTATCACGTTTCTTCTGGATGACGTCTTCATTGGGCGACACACTTGGCTTCGGGATGCCAGTTCCTGGAGACGCCTGCTTGCCCTTGAAGCTTCGAGTCGGAGGAACCGTCTTGGGATACGAAAGACACGATGCATGCAGAGCCATGGCGCCCTGAAACGCGCCAAATGCTGCGTTGAAGTCTTCCACTGCATCATACACCCGCGACAGCTGCCCTACTTGCTCTTGAAGGCCGCGAAGGGCGCCGCAGAGCTCCGCAAACGGATCGATAAGAGGGTCCGTCATGCGAAGAGACTGAAATGTGTCTGCGCATTGGATAAAACGTAAAATTATTTCATTGGTTGAAAGAAGAGCTCGATAACTGTAGTAGCCACTGCAGCGTTTGACTGATCTCTCATATTTTATCACTTTGACGATGGCAACAAGACCAATTAGCAAAGCGTGAATGACAAGTTATCTTGCAATTGCAGACACGAGTCAATCATGGACGTGATGTAGCGATCGACGAAAGAGCTCAAGCAATGTTAGCATTCGGAAATAAAGAAAACGCGATTGTTCTTGTTTTTGCAGCACTTGTACTCGTACGCGAATTGCTACATCATAGTCAACGGGCCACTCAGAAAGATACGCTATGTCACCGGCCAGCTCTTGGAACAGAGACGTCAATACCACGCGCAACATTTCATGTGGAGCAGATACCGGCAAGAACAACGAAAAGAGAACGAGAGTGGAAAGAAAGGGAATTTTTATGAGAATACATAGAGTGAAGTAGGACATTTTCAATGCTCCCGATAATCGAAACATCGCTACTGAGCAATGACAATGCAAGCATGGGACCCTAGTCAGCACACGATTGCTTAGAGATCTACATGGACACATTCATGGGAATCGCATACCTGGTTCCTTCAACATGTAAATAAAGTAAAACGACGCGACACTTCAGCGCATGTTTCGTCATTTTCGAATCTTTGGTCCAAGCAATGGCCTACAGCTTTGAGCTCGATCACACATATCTACAGCAAGCCATAGGCGCTCCACTGACGGAGGCCATGGCTCAATTGGCAATTTTGCAGCCGGAAGACCCTGTCGAGTTTCTGGGTAACTACTTGCTCAAGTATGTGGCCAACGTCGAGACTCAACAACAGCTTCAGAAGCGCAAAGAGACGCAGCAACAGGGTGTGGAGACGCCAAACAAAGTCAACGACCAGCAACAAGAACAAGAGCTGGAGTGGGAAGAGGAGCAAAACCAAGTGCAACTTCAGCTGCACAACGCTCCGAGTATGGCTCTTCTCTTCCATAGATTCTTAGAGTGGCTCTGCTTAGCACTAAATGCTGAAGAAGCTTACCTTGGCCGTAAGTGTGTCGATCTCCAAGGGAACAATGTCGTCCATTTTGTGGCGAGCTCCAAGCATTTAAACTCGACTGTAGTCGACAAGTTTGTGACTCAATTGACGCATGAAGGCAAGAACGACAGTGCGCATTATGGAGGTGGTGTCACGTTCGATGTCTTTGAAGAGATTCAACCACTTGATGATACTGAGAATTCCACAGTTGACGATAAGGGGAATCCTCTCCCAGCTACTTCTTCCAAAGTCGTGCTTGTGGAAAATGTTCTTCGTGAACCAAGAGTCAAATTCTTTGGTGTGCCGAAGCTTGGCGCTCTTCTTATGCGAGCAGGACACTACAATAGCTACTTGCATGCGGATGTGCTCAACGAGAGCAATCCAGAGGAGCCACACGTTCTAAAGCAATGGCTGGTCTTTGCGATTGACACAATGGGCCAAGCACGAACTTTTACAAAGAAAGAAATGGATCGCTTCCATCACGCCACAAATCGTTTTCTTGCCACGCTTGAGGAGAAAGAGCGCGAAATGTACATGAAAGACAATGAACAACGGATCTCAAGCAATGAGTCTCTCTTGCACGAATTCCTTGTCGCATTTGCAGCACAAGTGGCTGTCCAGGAAGAGAACCTCACTTCGCAGTTGCCAGCGCCTTCGGAAGGCGAAGAGCTCAGTGAAGCCGCTCAACAGCAACGAGCTGCAAAGGAGACTGAACTTCGTCTATTCTACTTGACGACGTTGTTGAAATCGCACATTCCGACCTTGTCGCTGGCATCCACTCGAGCGGTACCTTTCAAGACGCTTGTGCTATCGACGTTTGCGACAGCGTTAGAGCTTCTTGGATATTCACGTCGTGAATTGTTCAACCCCGCTACTGGTCAACCAAGCTGGGACAAGATATCTCCGCTGTTGAGAGAGACCGCACTTGAAGCGAGTTTGAGTACATTTGAGGCATCACTGACAGCAGTCGAAGCTTTACTAGAAGCTAATGACGCCACTGCAAAGAGTTTTGAGGCTATCCGGAAAGCTTTACCCGTGACACCAGGGACAATTGCTCACTCCAAGCAAACGCTTGCTGAGATCTCCAAGAAAGATGTTGATTCTGCCAGTCCAGTGGCCTCATGTTTTTACATGTGGGCGCTCGCGGTCATTGCACGCGCTGAAATCCTCACCATCATGGCAGATCGGGCGCAAATGCTCGAAGACGAAGCTGCCGCGGTAGCAGCGGCTTCAGCAAGAAACGATGATGCTTAGACTAAAACTCGTTCCATGATGGAAACATTTGCAGACTCGCTAGCATGACTTTCTCGTAGAAATCTCATTGTTTGTGTTCAAAAGCGCTGCTATCTCTACACTCCTCTGCTGTGGCAACCGCAATTTCTCGATTAAAACACGTTGCTGCTTCACGCGTTGACGCTCTCGTGCAAGACATTTCATCTCATCCGCAAACTGGGCACGTTGAAGCCTCTTGGCCTCTTCGTGTCTTCGCTGTGCAACATCAACTAGATCCTTGATACTTGCACTTATTGCCAGATTAGCACGTCGAGATTGCTCGAGAAGATTGCTTTCATGACGGAGACGCCGCTCATGAACATGCTCCATAGCTGAAACCAATAGATCCTTATCGACACGATAGGCGGATTCCAGTTGAGCGCGAAACTCGTTGCATTCTTTGATGGCAGCACTTGCACGATCCATGCGCTGACGCTGTAATTGCACTTCAATCTCTGCATTCTGCTTCCCCGACACTTGTTGAGTCGATGCGTCAAATACGATAGTGTGACCAACATGCTTGAACTCATAAAAATAATGACGTGCAAGGCGCTCGTACCGCGGTTGCCACACTCTTGGCACCTCACTGTTCTCGCTAACCGTAGTGTTCATGACAGCTTTCACTCGTTCACAAAATACATCACTCGAAATGCGTGGATTCGAAATATCGACGCTGTCTCTAGAATTTCGATCGATCATGGGCAGCGATTGAGAAGCCAATTTGTTTGCCATGAGTTCCTCCCAGACCTGGACAAACACGGGGTAGCAAACACTTCGATCAGCAATCCACGCCTTAGCTTCGGCCGGTGTGTATCCATTGGCAAAGCTCGTTTGGTACTGGTCTTTCAGATTCCATGTACTGCTGGTCTTTTCGGTGAAAAGAGTAAGCGGGTTTCGTTCAATTGAGAGCACTTCAAGCTGAGCAAAGATTTTGTCAGCCAGTTCCAAGGGAAGAGCTTGAAGACGGTTGTTATAAAGGTCAAGCTTGCGAAGTGCCGTGCAATATTTGCTCATTTCGTGAGGCAACATGGCTATCTTGTTGCTATATAGATTCAGCACTTCAAGTTTTGGTAACTCATAAAGACATGGCTCAAGCTCGACAAGCTGGTTTTGGGCCAAATCCGCGTAACGCAGACACTTTAACAGGCCAAAGCCTGGCTCTAGAGGAGTTGTGAGTGCATTACACGAGCACCGGAAACACACTAAGCGCTGCAACATTGCAATTGTTCCAGGTAATGTCCGTAGTTGGTTGTGGGACAAATCAAGGATCGTCAGTGACTCGAGGCATCCAAATTCGTCGGGAATGCATGTGAGTTGATTCCAAGACATGTCAAGCTCGCGAAGATTAACCAAAGCCCCAATTTCGAGTGGCAGAGCGACAAGTCGATTGTTTGAGAGGTGGAGCGTCCGCAATGAATGCAGCAGCCCCAGTGTGATAGGCAGAGAAGCAAGCTGATTATGTGATAGCCGTAGCACCTCCAACAAATTCCAATGCTCTCCACAATCTGGAGGTAGCCATTGAAGCGCATTATTCTCAGCATTGAGATCAACCAACTCGACCAGATGACCTACCGTTGGAGGCAGCGACACAAGCGAATTAGACTTAAGATTCAATTCCTGGAGCTTGGGCATAGCGCCAACGCCATCAGGTAGTGTCGAGAGAGCATTGAACGATAGATTAACACTGCGTAGATTCACTAGCTGGGCACCAAAGACATCTGTACTCAGACGCTTCTGGTTGCAGACACCAAGGTCCCATTCCCGTAAATGGCGTAAGCGTTGCAAACTGTTTGGAAGTCTCTTAAGAGTTGAATTTCCACGTAAAGTCAGTCGAACAAGGTTCACGAGTGCATCACCCATTTCATCGGCAAGAAACTCTAGCGCATTACCGGCCAGATTGAGCTCTTCAAGGAACTGGAGACCGCTACAATTACTACCAAAGCTCACGAGCCGATTGTACGCCAGGTGTAGCACGCGCAATTCGTGAAGATTTGACAAACGTGACGGTGTAGCAATTAGTCGATTACTGCGAGCATCGAGCAATTGCAAGTCACGAGCTTGACCAATTTCATCGGGCAGAGTGCTCAATTCATTGTCACTCACATCCAGCGACTGTAGAGCAAACAAAGACGAGAAGATGGCACCTGGAAGATTCTTGAGTTGGTTGTGAGCTAGATCTAAGATGAGGAGACTTGACAGTGATGCGAGCGCGTCCCGACCATGATACAAGTCGTAAGGGAGCTCCTTGAATCCGCGACCACGCAAGTCGACGATGTCGTCGCCGTAGCGCGCTCTACGGCGAATGACACGCTCGATCTTTGACGTCATGAATTCCCGTACAGCTTGTCGTTCATGATACATGCGTCGAGAAGCTTCTTCTTCCGCACGAATTAGTAGTCGTTGCTCTTCACGAGCTTGTTGCTCTTTAATCCTGCGTTCTTTCTTGCGATCGCTCTTATCTTGGCGCTCTTGAAGTGCCTCCTTGGTTCGCATCTTGGTAGCGACATGCCGCTGCTGCTGAAACAAACGTCGAGATTTTTCTTGTTCAAGTGCGTGTGCTTCTACTTGGACCATCGCTTTGTTTGTCAAAAGAGCAGCACCTTGCTCTTCTCCAAGTATTTTGTTGAGTAAGACGTCTTGCATCCGCTTTTGATAGCTTTCTTTGGTAAAATATTGACGAAACACACAGAAATGGAGGCAACAGTCTCATGCAGTCTTTATACCAAGGGGTCTCTTATGAAGGAGACACATACACGACAAAGAAAAGGTAGCCAAGCTACACAAAGATCATTGCGGCGATGCCGTTGCTAGCGACAAGACGTAATTGGAGCAGCTGCAATATTCGTCGAGCGATGAAGGATTTCTCGCTGGTCGTTTGGAAGCATATGGACGTCGATATGAGTGACACGATCCTCGCACCAATTGCAGCATTTGTTGCTCGTGTGTGAAGCTTGCAAGCAGCTTTTGTTAGGCGAAATGCTGACTAGGAAAAGTTTTGAGTCGGCTTGAACGGATTGGTCACTGAAATTGAGGAGCAGGAATCTTGAAGAGCAACTGGCAGTGCCACGAGTGTTTCCATCTTCTTGTGCTTTGCATGTGTGAAAAGACTCGAGACGCAACGATACGTGAGATACGAACCTGCAGTTCATTTCTACCTTAGGAGGTAGAGCTCTAAATTACTATCGGTCATTTTTTTCTCTACACCTGACGACGGTGAGTACCCACAGCAGATGCAATGGTGCTTACACTGCTGGCAGTTGTGCTAGTACTATACGGAGGTTGGCCGTAGTCCTTTTCATCTTCTTGGGTTGTTGTACCGGTACTACCAACTGTTGTGGTAGATGCTGTATTCCGGACAACTGTAGTCACCTTTGTGTATCGCGATGGAATCGTGACGAAATACTTGTTCATGGCTAGACAAAACCGTTTACGATAGTGCTTTGGATTCAGCACAGTGATTTCTCCTTCCTCTTGAATCAGCCGCTTGCCGGCATGTTCCATCATCTTCATGAAGTCGTACTTATGTATATAGTCGATAATGCACGCTACGAGCTCTTGTTTCTTCACATCATAGCCCACCAGCATCGAGTAATCAGTCGCTTGAACCGAAGCCAAAAAGGTCGTATCGTTCATGATTGCTGACAGGAGCAATGACAACGCAGACTCTTGTAGGGGCAGCGGGATGCCACCAGCTAACTCGACAAAATTACGATCCCAGAGAACGGAGCGGCTATCTCCAATATGACTCTCTTTGTAGCGTCCTTCCATTTTACCTTTCAGGTCGAATGAGAAATCAACCTCACGCCCGTACATCAAATTTTCCATCACAATGACACACATGCGCACGTTTTGATCGCTGTCTCCACTCTGAATCGTGTTCGAGATGGACACCTTGTAGATACCAAGCACTTTCGAGAGCATGGATGACAAATGGTTTTCAAAAGTTTTTGCCATGTAGCAGAAATACTCGTTTGCCATGCTCAAGAACATTTGCAGCTCGATTTCTGGAATGGCCTTGGCGATAAAGCGTTCGTCACGTGTTTTTAAAAACCCAGCGCCTGACTTACCGCCGGCTGCATTCCATTGTTGGCAGTTGCAAAGAGATTCAACGTAATTCCGATCACCTCCATAGTATAGCTTCCGGAGCGCGTGAAATTGCATGGCGTAGTATGATTTGCAACTAAAACGCACAGCCGGCTGAAACTGGTTCTCATCAACGAAGCTATGATCAACGTTGTTTCGTGTGGCTGAGCACAAGATACGCAGCATACTTTTGATCTCTTCAGATTGACCGCAGTCGGCCACTGACGGAACGCCATTCTCAGTCGTCTTCATCTCAAACGTGTACCGAGCAGCTTCTTTCCGCATATTTTCGTTGATGCACTGGATGTATTCATTTGAAAACAGTGAGTACGCCACCACCGAGGTCGGCTGCTTTGTGTTGACTAATACGGGGGCTTTGTTTGCGCCCATGGGCAAGCTGGGATGCCACTCGAGCAAGCGTTTAGGCAACGCTAAGTATCCCAAACCGTCAGGTTTCTTCGCTTGCTGCGTCAGACGAAAATTTTCAAGTGCTTTCCTGGAAGTGAGCGTCCCCATGGTGGAGGAAACTTGGCCAGGAACACCCAACGTTGACACCACTCTTCCAAAGACTGGGGTCACTGATAAATACGGCTCTGTTTCCGCCATGTAATCGGTAGGAAATGAATGGCTAGATTCATCATAACGATCGTAGCCTTCATCGGAATCCCATGGCTCTGACTGATGCAAGCCCGCAGCTCCATTCTGGCGCAACGTGTTCGCAACTTCGTTAGCAACCTGCGCCATTCCTCCTACTGGCGAGGCATTGTTTGCAGCAGCTAAGCTACGCGCAAAGCTCGCAAGGTGTGCCAAGTTGCCAGGCTCCTGGAAGTTTATATTCACTGGAGTTGTCGACAGAATACTTGGAGTAGATGGATCGCTGTAGCGATCGCTAGATTCTGCTTGCTGTGCTAGCTGATCAAACCACGCCTTAGGGAGAGCACTCTTTGGACTATCGATGTGGCTCACCATGGTCGGCTTTACCGTAGCCTGAACAGCACGTGTAATGCGCATGCTCCAACCAACTGCATACTCGTAAATTTCGCGAAAGTGAGCATTGTATGCAAACACATCTTGCGGTGGATTTGACTCAATTTTTGCGCCAAAGCAGGAGTACCATTGTTGGACTTCATTCCGCAAAATTTTCAAGTTTTGTTTTGCGTGGAGAGGAGTAACCAGGTCTGCCATCGACTCCGCAACTTTCGAGGTCGTGACGCCATAAACTTCGCGAACGAGGTCGCAGAGGTCATGAATGGCATCGAGTTGAACTTGGTGGTCGATATGATCCTGCCAGAGCGCTGGCTGCAAGGCGACGTGGAGTACAGGTTCGAGAGGCTCGACATGTACACTAACAACTCGCCCACGACGGGAGAAATAATGAACTAACGAAGCATCTCGGGACCCACTCACACCAGCCAAGTGGGGAAACCGGACGCAGTCGATGTCCATAGCTTTTCCATAAAACATGTCCTCGAGAAATTTGCCGAACGAATAGTTCCAAGCATCACTTGGCATTAAGGAATACCCTTGGGACAAAAGAGCACAAGCGTTCCCACCACTCATATTGCGTGACCACATCAGCACTTCGTTCGATCGAATCTGCTGCAGTACAGATCGATAGTTAAACTCCCGGAAAAACTCTGCTGGGGGTTGCTGGTCACTAGTGTCCTTGAATTCATTCAGATCCTTCATTCGCACAATGACGCGGCCAGTATCGTGAGAGAAAGATAGTTTTGACGTTAAGAACGCGCGTTTGAACTCTGGTTTGCTATTTGCAAAGCAAAAGTTATCCAAAAATTGGCCGACCGACATGTCGTTTGAGCTGTAAAAGTCGATGCACATCATTTGGGCTTTCGAAGCCGTTTTCCCTTCCAATGAACTCCAACAGGTAGAAAAAAGAATACGGTCCCTCAGCGCAGTAGAAGACTTCGCTCCGCATGTGCACCAGTTGGGATGGCCCGACTGCACAACAGTTGCACTTGCCGAGGAGCTATCGTCATTGTTTGCCCCATGAACCACTCGTAGAGAACTAATGTTGTTAAAGCGTGTGTGAGCCTTGCACCATTTACACATAGCCTGTGTTTCCTTCAGAGCAGCACGCATTGATAGGGAATTGGATTTGAGCGAAATGTAAAGGGACGTTGATGCCTTAGCAAACCATTCTTCCGCGACAGAACGCTCGGGGTTGTGACCAGGAGAAATGTATCCATAAGATGCCAACATCGACCGCTGCAGCCGCATGTTGTACGCTGCACGGATAATAGCAGTCAGCACATTCGTGATCTCCGTAAAAACGTCAGGCGTTCCTCCGCGTAAGCACAACGTACACCCCTTTGACATGATACCTCCTTCGAAAACAATGTTCTGGCGCTGGGTTCGCTTTTTCCTACGTCGAAGAATACCAGAGCCTTCTTCTGCTTCATAATTTCCATCAGCATTCGACCTGAGGGCAATCTTTCTTGCACTTTTCGGCTCTTGGTCGCTCAGCAATACGTAAAACCGCTTGCAAGTGCCAATCACTCCTACGTCTGACATTTTGTCAATATAATCATACGACGTCAGCACAGACGCCCCTGTACAGCGGGCGATTCGCTGTAAGTCGATCAAGCGAACGTTCTTGACAACTGCCACGTTCCCCTTGTACAGCAGTTCTTCTGCAACTCGGTGCACATGACCTTCGAACATAACAATATCAGGACTGAGAGTCATGATCTTTTCCGTCACGATATGCATGTATTCCACTTCTTGGCCGGCAACGCTCTCCAATGACGAGATTACTTCCTTCTTACGCTGGTAGTCTAGCACCGAGGCGATCAGTAGAATGCGCGGGTTCAAAATGTCGCTTCTCATCCCTTTGCGAGCCAAGCTTTTGTGAACCAGGACACCATCGATAAAGAAACTGTCTTGCACGCGGCCTCCGTCCAAGCACTGGACACGGACATACTGCATAATATCCAGCAAATCACCTTTGTCAGGCTCGCACGAGACAGTGAGCGCCGCTCGGTGGGCAAACAAGTTAATGATTTGCATCCACCGATGCTGCTCGACCATGAAAAGCTGTGATACTGCCGGAGAGCTGTCTAGCAAATGAAATATGCGCTCTTCAATGCGACCACGAGCATCTTTCGACATTCGTTCTATAGCTGCTTCTCTTCTGATGATATGCTCAGAGTCGTCAGATTCGTTGCGAGCATCCTTGGACAACCCGACCATAGTAAGGATGCCAGCATCTTTTGTAGCAAGTTTTTCGGAGCCAAATGGATTCCACTGAAGAGCGTTTCCGAAGCGTGCAGCATCAAATGATGCTGATAGAGTCTTGGGTCGCGTCGTCAGAGCATTCGAAGTTGGAGGAAATGCCCCAACAAGCCGTGCCTGCGCATTGGACTCCGCAACAAGACGCTTAAACTCCGCCTCGCTCCAGCGATGATTGCTCGGGTTACATAAATCTGCCTGGCTGTTTGAGCGCTTTAGTTTACGAGACGCGTGCTGTGCATCCTTTATTCCAAGCAAAATCTGTGGCTCGCTAAACGTTCTTAGTCTGCGCGCAGTTTCGTGGCCAGTTTGCTTCACCTCTTTGGCGAGTTCATGCAAATGCGGTTGGTGGGCCAGATGTTGCGCACTTGCAACGATTTGCACCTTGGGAAACATGCTAAACAGTGCCGGTGGCCGGGACTTTTCAGGCTGCTCACTGACCCGCATATCATCGCTGATTTCATCTTTTCCAAACAGTTCCGACTTATCCAATTGCTTGTAATTCGATGCGTCAGACGTCGTACGTTCCATAGCTTCAGCAAGATGCTGTGGCATAAGTAGCAGTGTCTGGGAAGGCGGGGAATTTGTCAGTTTCTGCGTATCCTCTTCGAAATTAGCGCCTGTTAGTTCCATCTGCAGCCCTTCTCGTAGTTGTCGGTGGCAAGTATGACACACCAATTGTTTCCTTAGCCGTTCTATTGACTCGTCCACTTTGTTTCCTCCAAACGACTGCGGTAATCTGGCACAGCAGTGCGCACAAAAAATCTGTCCACAAGAACGGCAGTGATGTCTTCGTCGAAAGAACGTAAACAATTGTTCACACTCGTAGCACGCCTTGCTCGATCGATCCGACATCCAAAAGTGCTTGAACGATCTGGATCTCTCTCGTCCATGAAGGAGAAGAGTAGGAGGACTTTCATCTTGTATCTCTTGTCTAGCACTCGCCTCACAGCCGTCTTGAAAGTGCTTCACACCAGGCAAATGCTGGCCTTGTGGCGACGGAAACTGCGTGAGTGCGAACGGATTGCGATCCACGTTCATCTCATGCTCTTTCTGAGCTAAGTCGATTTCGATAAAGTCGCCAAGATCGGGCACTCTGATCGCTGCATCATCACTCTTGTCCTCCGTACAGCTCAGCGCACGTCGTAACGCCGTCAGCACACGCTGTAGACTCACCCCGCGCATCGATCGGCCATTGATAGCAACTACGAGGGCTGCCGGATGAATTCCTAGTGCCTCTGCATCACTATCAGGCAGAACAAAATTCACACAGACGCGGAAGTCCCGGCGGGACGACGCCACCAGCTGAACGCCCAATAGCGCGTCCATAGAGCTGGACATGCGGCCCACGCACTCGCCAGGGCGCAATTTAGCCACACGAAGCGTCGCAATTCTTTGCACGGAGCGCGTGAACTGATCGAGCGACGTGTAGCCCGTGCGGCTGTTACGCGCGACGCAGGTGGTGGAGTCCGAGAGCGTCATGGGGTTCGACGTCGGAAAGAGCGCGGACGAGGATAGAGACGACGCTGGACCAAGCTTGAGTGACGGAGGCGAGTCCACGGACGCCACACAAACGCTCGTGAGCTGGCGGAACGCGCCGCAGATCGTTGCCATGGCACCACTACAACCGCGTTCGGGATGCGGCAATTTCAACGACGTTGCCCACAAAAAGAGAAATGACCATCACTCCGCTGCCCGCGCAGTTTCTTAGGCAGAAAGCACTCTCATAAATGTTGCAAATGAAATTTGTGACAAATAACGTTTCATGCGGGAATGGGCATTCAGGGCTTGTCCATTTCCAACTCGCTCTACATGGCATGAGAATGTCTCGTGTCAATAGCCGACTCAAAAGGCAAGTCACATACGACTGTGAATTCATCACTTCATACTGCCATTCAAAAACGCAGTAGCAGTTGCAGACAAACGACGTAAGAGAAAGAGCCATATTTTTGAGTCATTGCTGTAGCTGAAGGACCCGATTGTAGATCATTGACTGTTGCGTGTGCGTCCAGGCTTTTTCGTCGGTGTTCTGGGCTCCATCGCTGTCCACTTCAGCTAATTCTAGCACAATTCTTCAAAGTTTGAGCGTCCGTTGGTGCCACGCTTTTGAACAGCGGAAGGATATGTCACTCGAAGATTTCCCACGTATCGGCCCCATTTTGACCAGCAGAACGGGTTCCTACCAGGTTGCTCCATTAAGAAAAAGCGTGTATGATTTGTGACATTTTGCTTCCTTGTCACAACTAGTTGTTGATGAAGTACTTTGACTATCGCGCTCGTGACATTTTGTGTGATAAGTTGTCAGAAGCTGGTTACTTGTTTTCTCGCCGACAGTGTATGAACAAGTCCAACGTACGCATGCTGCTTAACGGGGACGTTCTACGTTTCCAGTGACATGATTGCGAAGCTCGTGCGTGCAATAGATAGGTATTGATGAAGTGAATGATACCATGCTGCTCTTGAGAGACTTAAACGTATAGATATAATAATGCTCAGCCATTGATGTTTGTCTGGGCTTGACGTTTTGAACATGCCTGTTAATTTGCTCGCCGAGGCCTCTTTCTCACATCAAATCATCCAGGGCTACTCAACAAATTGTGCACTACATTCTACATGCACCATTTTTATGCCATAGCAGATCAGCACCATGCCTCAACGCCTTCACATAGCTGGTGAATAGCGATATTTCCCGATCTGTCAAATATAAAATTTGGCAGCCCCGAAGTGCAGAGACTCAGTCATTCATTTCAGAATGCAAGTAACAAACGTCAAAATAGATGATTTCTATGTGATTTCTATTGCATCCTTCCTTCGTCCGAATATAGGGCGATTACTTCACTTTGCCGATTTGAGTATCGCCAATTGCGAAATGGTAGCGTCCTACCGATTCGCTTGAATTTTGAAATAGTTGATTCAACAAAGTAGAATTTAAGATATGCCCATGTGCTGGACACCGCCGTACATAGTTGCACGGAGTAGGTACAAATGTTGCTGTCAAGCTCTACGAATCTTGCATGAATCTTGTCCAAGTCAATTGTAAGCAGAACACCCCAGTCCTGCCATGACGAGGATACGTACGATGTAGATGGAATACGGCCTCCGATTGTTGAAATCTAGCTCGAAGAAGAAGCATTCAAACCTTAGTAAGGTATAGGGAGGGTGCGTTTGTTCAGCTCAAGTAGAAATTGAGTTGTCTTCCTTGACGGTAAGTAGAACGCACAGGTTCATTGAATATCTAGCTGGTTCTGTGGCACAGCACAAAAAAGAGCCGGCCAGGTATTATTTTTAAATTCAAGATACGTGCAATGTGCTGACTTGTTAAGTCTCGATCGTGTCGTTTTGACTTGGGACGCCACTTCATTGATAAAGTTGTATAAACAGTGAAAGATTGCTGCAGAAAGGCTTGGCGTCCTCGAAGACGAGTATCGAGGAGTAGCTTAGCCTACCGAAAAAGCACTCGAAGTGTTTTCGAAGGACGCAACACTCGCTTTTTGCGCTGAGCTTGGTCCTTCAATCGTACATTTGGAGTGTAAATTGGCCCCAGCATGTAGAAAGGAATAATTTCCATGATCTAAAACAACAGGATATAGCCCTTGGTTTGTGGAGAAATATTAGATAGCGTTTTACTCCTATGTAATCCGTGCGATCACAATGAGATACCCTTGCCATTCTAGACGGCGAGACTGACGATAACAATGCTATTTGAACTTAGGATTGGACAGCTGCTCTAGCTGCTGTCTGCACATGAACATCACACCACCGAAAGGATTGAAGCCTCGCTGCAACAGCAGGCCCCAGCTCTGAGCCGACGGCTCACCTATTTAACTAGAGGAGCCGACGATCTGCACAACGTAGTCATACACCTTGCGGACGAACACTTCGTCTAGGACGCGGTACTCGACCACAAAAGCAAGCAGACGCTGCCAGCTCGCGGCCAGCAGTTCGCTCACCTCCAGTACTTCAAAGGTGCGGTGATAGCGCTGATACAGAAAGATAAAGACGCGGATAAGTCCATGGTACAGTCCGCGCACATTCTTAACCCGAGTCGAAGGGTTTTCACCCACGGTGTGCCCGTTAGCATCGGAACTCAGCACGGTGTGCAAGCGACGCATTAGCTCATCGACGGCTTGGCTCTCGGTAGTAGATGTCTTGATGTCCGATAGCATATCATACATGATGGAAAGCTCACTGTAGAAGTCCGCAGCCATTTCCTCGGCCAGACTGATGACCTCGGACGACGAAACATCCGAAGGATCCACAAAAAAATCGGCAGGCTGCGTCAATGCCGAGGGCAGCGATGCAGTTGCAGACGTAGGCATAACCGGCATCGCTTTAATGTAATTGCTGCTCCTGTTCTTGGTCGGCCCATTGGTACTGCATACCACACCGGACTTGCTGAGCGACGAGGCATTGCGGCCGCGGAGGCGCTTGTGCACAATCATGTAGCCTTGGTGTGACCTACAGACATCGATGCTGCTATTGCTGTTCAGACACGGAAGAGAACGGGAGCTTGAGGATCGCTCACGCTTCATGCTTTAAGCAGATTGTGCAGGTAATTGCGCCACTCCTCCTCTTTGCTTTTGACGGCGAAATTCAACAACCTCTAGACGTTAAAAAGTAGCCAAGTCTCAGCAGAGGAATGTTCCGCGAGACGGGATAGGCCATCTTTTGTCATTTTTGTCTATGGTTAGGGCCTGGAATTTTTCCACAAGCGCTAAAATTTTAGTTTGCCCGCGATTGGCTTGCGCCAGTCCTGATGTTAGGTTGTGGTGTAATGAAAGTAGTAGGGTGATGATGATGAAGAAGTTTGAAAAAGAAGAAAAAGATGGCTGGATCCGCCGATCCCCGCTATCCAAGCGTCGTAACAAGCGTGATATTGTGCAAGTGACCTTGAAGGAGTACTATCACATGGCTGGCTTCAAGCTATTGACTGCTTGGAACGAGGGTCAGATGAAACGGCACGCTGAGTACGAGAAGACGCTTGCAGAGATGCCGTCGGTCGAGAACGCAAGGCTACACGATGTATCTGTGGCGACCGCAGTACTTCTGGACCAACGTGACGCTCCTGTTGAACTTCAGCGCGGAGAGACCGTTTCTTGAGTGTAAGCTTTTTCGATGTGCATGGCTTGTGTGGCGGTTGATGTGATTGCAATGTGCATTGCTCCGACGGTAAGCATGAAGCCGTGCGTGGCGTACAGGGACTGGAGTGAGCGCGACGGCATCAAAGGACTCATGTCAGTCCGGTGGAAGGGTTGGAAGAGGCGTTGCAGAAGTGCGCGACGGTGACATTCATGGACGAGTTCATGACGGGCAAGCTAAGCTCTGCTTGCAGTGCCACTTGACGCTGTCATCTGTTGAATGCCCTGCCCTACGCATGATAAAAATTGTCAAAGGGTAAGACGCACGAGGGTGTGGCAGTAGAGACAGCTGTGGCATTGTATAGCATAGATTAGAGTAGTTAACAGTGTCTGAGAAAGTGTCCACCTAAGAGAACCCTGGACGATACCAAATGGCTATAGTAGACAGTCTGGACGATAGTCAGGTGCAGGTAATCTTTGACAACCTCTCGATCTCCAGAACAGAAGGTGGAAGACGAGTTGGGATATGCTATTACAGACACATCACTACTATAATGACTCTTTATTTCACGTGTAGCAAATAAACAAGCAGTGGCTGTGAGCATCATAAACCGTTATCTAACATGTCTTTTACGAGGCGACTAAACCTCTTTCAGAGTAGCTGATTATAAAATCATCATTTGCTCACAGGAGGTATGGCTAGAAAGACACAATTGATGCCTTCACACAAAAGAATAAAGAAAAATGACATCACACAAGCAAAGGCGCACACAGGGGAGCAAACGATTGGCTGTCGGTGCTCCTCCGTAATTACGCTCGTTTAAACGAATCGCTGAGTAGCACTGATAGCCAGATCAACGAGTATCCAGACGAGACGGATGTGACGATGGTGCTGACGAACAACGGCAAGCCTTATTCCAGACAATAGTCTGGCGGTTTAAGTTCGATTGCTTTGGAACTTTCAAAGCACAGGATGAGACGTTTTCGCTATTTCCTGTAACCACGATGTATACGAGAGCGCACCTCAAGATCAATGCGACTACACTGTATGATTTCTACGCGCGTATGAAGAAGGAAGTTGAGGACTAAAACTTGTATCTTCCAAGTGTATCGCTGTCGTTAAAGTCATTCCAGGATATTCGGTGGATAGTAATGCACCACGCCTTTGGAATATCTCAGTTTAAGACCATGCGTCGAGGGAGTGATGCTAAGGGAGGCAAATTCTTGGAGAGGACAATGGAGGAGGAGAAGTACAAGTATGCTAGCCGCCTTTTCACGAATCAAGTAACGAGCGACGGATACGGTGCACCAATTTGCTACTTTGATCACAAAGAAAGTGTGAAGAGATCCAGCAAGCAGCCCTGTGATTCCTCCTGAAAACGTACCAGACGTCGACATTGCCCTCAAGTCCGGGATGCAGGCGCTGTGTACTGCCGTAAGAGAGGTCCTCTGTCTTTAAAAAGATGGGGGTGCCGGGAAGAGATGGTGAAAGAAGGAGAAGAGAAATCCTTCTGACGTGATATGCCGCTCCTTGATCCCAAAATGTCGTTACGTATTGACTGCTTGGAACGAGGGTCAGATGAAACGGCACGCTGAGTACGAGAAGACGCTTGCAGAGATGCCGTCGGTCGAGAACGCAAGGCTACACGATGTATCTGTGGCGACCGCAGTACTTCTGGACCAACGTGACGCTCCTGTTGAACTTCAGCGCGGAGAGACCGTTTCTTGAGTGTAAGCTTTTTCGATGTGCATGGCTTGTGTGGCGGTTGATGTGATTGCAATGTGCATTGCTCCGACGGTAAGCATGAAGCCGTGCGTGGCGTACAGGGACTGGAGTGAGCGCGACGGCATCAAAGGACTCATGTCAGTCCGGTGGAAGGGTTGGAAGAGGCGTTGCAGAAGTGCGCGACGGTGACATTCATGGACGAGTTCATGACGGGCAAGCTAAGCTCTACTTGTAGTGCCACCAGAGGCTATCGTCTGCTTGAAATGTAAACCCACGCACTTCAGGAAGCTGCCAAGGACGAGGACGCGGCGGATTTTCAACTAAAGCCTGGTAAACACTTCAGAATGTTCTGCTGAGAAAGTGTTCTTGTAGGAAGGCAATTCTAGATAACCCCTCAAACTTCAGAGCAGATGTTGGAAGACGAGTGGGCTACCATCAAAGAATTCGCAGATAGTGATCGCAATGTCATGCAAGTGGCTACATCTGAGTATTGTCATATGGCTGGGTTCAAAAGCGTGGAACGTTTGTCAGAAGAAACAGCATCCAGAGCGCAAACGAATCATCGCAGCAATGACGTCATTCAAGAACCCAAGATGCGGTATTTCTGGTAATATTCACGCTGCCGACATTCTTCAAATGCAGGGCGCATGACTCGCGTAGCGATCGATGTGATTGTGAAGCATTTTTTCTGCCGATAAAGTAAAAAGACGTACGTGGCGTGCGTAGACTCGAACAGATGCAAAGGCATTGAAGACACGCGTCAAGTTCGATGAAAGGGTTGAAACAGATGTTGCAGCGGCGATTTCAGGACGAGTAAGCTCTCCACTAAAACGACGCTTTCGTGTATTCGATATCTTGCGTTTGTGTGAAGGCTTGGGTGTGCCTCTGTACGTGTATAATGTTCGTGAAAGCTGAGCATGTTGATAACCGCTCCACTTTTTGTTCACATTGCGGTCTACGTAGCTTGCGTGAACACCACGTGGTCGCAGCGGAGCACTTGACCTTTAATGCGTACTAGTGTCACGCCCTTGCGCTTTCTTCCTTTGTGTCCACAACCTCCTTAAACGAAACAGCACTGGCCTAGGTCAGACCATACTCCACTCAATGGATGGAACTAAAGTCGAGTAATTACGCACACAGCGATTGACGGTGGCACCCAAGCGTTAGCTGTACACACGCATGTAATGACAGCATTCCTTGTTTGCTAAGGTACGAATCGTATTTAACGCAAGCGTGAAAATCTTGGGCTAGCTTGGCTCGAAATGATGATTCCGTCGGCGATGCAGTCGCTTCAAGAGAAGCAGCGAGGTGCGAGCTGCTTTCGCTGTCTGATATGCTTGTCATGTCCTGCTCCTTCTTTAGTGTCTTTCCTTGCTCCTCACACCCCCTGTCTCTTCATAGAAAACCTGCTGCGCATGCTGGATTTTAACTCGGAGAGCGCAGGTGGAATTGTGGACGCCACCCAAGACTCCGTGTGCGTTCTACGCTGCGCTCTCAAACGTCAAAATTGCGCATATATTGACTTAACTTTGTGCACATGTGTAGCGATCGCTGGGGCGACCAGTGGAAGGTTCTCATATACGACAAATTCTGTCGAGACATTATCTCACCCATCCTTAAGCTTCATGAGCTGCGCAAGAAGGGCGTGACGTTGCACATGCTGCTGGATACAGAGCGCGACGCAATTCCAGACGTTCCTGCCATCTATTTTGTAGAGCCCACGCGCGAGAACTTGGAGCGAATCGTCTTGGACTGCTCAAAGGAGTTGTACAGCTCAGCACATCTAAACTTTGCGTACCCGATGAGTCGTGAATCACTAGAGTATTTGGCTCGAGCTTCAGTGGAAGCTGGCTGTACGAGCATGGTATGTACCGAATAGTTGTAGTGAGGAGAGGGTATGGTTCCTTAAGGCTGTTTGCCTGTGTGTGTGAGTGTGCAGATTGCCAAGGTCTATGATCAGTACACAAACTTCGTATCGCTAGAGCCGAGTCTCTTCTCACTGAACCTCACCGAGAGCTATCGGGCGTACAATGACCCAATTGTGGCGGATACGCAGATTGAGCAGTCGATGAGTACCATTGTCAAGGGACTATTTTCCGTCCTCGCTACTGCTGGGAGGGTCCCTGTCATTCGATGTCCGAATAATGGTGGACCATCAAGAATGGTGGCGGAGCAGCTTAGCTCTACCATCCGCGAGCATCTGGTAGGGTCAATGCCGTTTGCTTACTTTATAGCATCGCAATCTTATCGTGGTTTCGGTTAATTGTTTGAACGTAGAATGCGAGGAATGGCGTTTTTACCGATAATACATCCAACTTTCAGGTACGTTTTGCGAAGCTGTTGTACACATCTGTTGCTTGTTGTCTCATTTGTTTTGGACGTTTGTTCAGCGCCCGGTGCTGATCATAATGGATCGCAATGAGGACATCGCATCAAGTCTGCATCATCCATCGACGTACCAGGCTCTGGTTGATGACATTTTGTCCATTCATATGAACCGTGTGAAGGTGTCGGTGAAAAGCTCTGGTGGTGACAACGGTGGCGACAATGGCCGATCAGTGGAGCGCACGTACGACTTAGACGTGACGAGTGACAAGTTTTTTGAAACACATGCAGGTAGTCTTTTTCCTGACGCAATTGACGCGAATGAAGAAGAAATGAAGCTGGTCACGCGGAAAGAAGAATTGATTCGAGCCCAGACCGGAGGAAGTGACGCATTGATCAATGGCACGAAGGATCTCGTGGCTGCTGTCGATACTCTGCCAGCTCTTGTCGAAAAGAAGAAGATGCTGGAAGTTCACACAAACATTTTTCATGCAGCCTTTGAGGGCGTAACAAAACGCCACATTCCGTCCTATTCTATGCTGGAGCAGAAACTTATCGATGGCTTGCATGTAGACAAGGCCGAAGTGTTGCAGCTACTGTCGAGCAAAGAAATGGGCACCTTGGCTGATAAAATGCGGCTGTTAATGATTTACTTTCTGTCAAGTGGTGCAAGTGGAGCTGAGATGGCTGATTTTGAAAACGCTTACCAACAGTGCGCTGCTGCATCTGAAGAGGCGGAGGCGTACATACAGGCATGGAAGTTTCTCCGCAAGCACTCGGCTTTTCAACGACGTGCCAGCGTTGGAGCTAGTGTTCAGCCCGAAAACGGCACTAGGGTTGATGGTGGTGTCAACAATATGAGCAAGTTTAAGGGCCTTGCCCAAGGATTCCTAGCTCAAGCCGCTGCGAGTTTTAAGAACTTTTTGCCCGAAAACAAAAAACTGCACGTCACGCGAGTCACAGATGCCATTTGTGAGATGAAGCCAAACACTGAGGATGAAAGCTTCTTATATTTGGACCCGAAGGTAAGCTTTTGGAGTGTGTGGAGGTATTGTAAACAGCAAGGTCTAATGTTGCTCATCTCCTTCAGATCAAGGCCAATGGTGACGTACCTCGACAACGCTCTCCTTTCCACGAAGTGATGGTTTTCATGATTGGTGGTGGCAACTACAATGAATATCATAACCTGTTGGCCTATGCCAAGGGGTCGCAGTCGCCACGATCAATCTGGTACGGCTGTACAGAGCTACTGAATCCAGAGGCGTTCTTGCATCAGCTCAGCTCTATCGGTGCATAAGCTGGCTTTTGGTATGGGATTTTAAAGAAGAGAGTGCAAGACGCAGAACTCGAGGAAAGAAAATCAAGGCGCTGTATTTGCTGCGTAGATACCGTTGTTCCACAGACATAGTCTCGACCGAAGTCAACAGCGTTGGACATGGAAGAATCTCAGTTAATTGGAATGAAAATATACCGTCTTGACGGCGGTATATCCATTATGAAGAATTGCAACGTGAAATTCGGTTCCATAAAAGCTGTAAATGCGAGCGCTTCCGGCAATTCATGAGCTTTAAAGATCGTAACAAAGCTAGCAATTAGACCGATAAAGGTATTACCCGTTTCCGTTTATAAACTGCTAAATAATTAACCCACGTGGACTTGCTGTACTGCGTGCACATACAACGGCGGTGCTTCAGCCACTTACGGGAAGACGACAGCATTCGATGACAGATAAGCTGGACGGTAGTGAATGCCTTAGCTTTAAATTTAGTTGGAGAAGGTGGCACAACTGCCCTCAGATATCTCTTGTTGCCACTGCTGATGCTGCTCGAGCGTAAGCTGCTCGCGTTCAACCTGCGCCTGTAGATGTCGTTGCTGCGTGCCAAGGTCCATGTCCATCTCGTGCTCCTCAAGTAATTGCTGCCGCTCAGCTGCATGCCTTCTGTTCTGCGCTCGCTGCTCGGCAAATTGTTCTACAAGTTGTGCAAGCTGCTGGATCTCGGCGGCAGCACCGTCAACTTGTACCTGCATGGTGTTGACCATGGCCTGTAGTTCGTGCACCTGCTTTCGCGAGGCCTTTTTGGGGTGGTGTTTATGCGCCCGAGGAGACGTGCTGTCACGCGTCCCACTAAACTTGGTCATTCTTCGCGGCGTAGCCATGCTGCAGCTGCTAACGGGTGCACACTCAGCTGGATCGGCGAACAACATGACGTCAGTAGCGTTGGGAGTCAGTACGGGCCCGAGCACGTCCAGCACGTTGAGGCTATCGTGAATCTGGTGAGTCTTGAGATCAGCGAGGTCAAATCCCATCGGCGGACGGTCCAGACTAGCTGGCAGCGCGAAGGCATCAAGTTTCGGCTCAAAGATGGTATTGCTGCCGTGATTCATGGGTGTTGAAGGAGGTGGCTTTTGACTTGTGACGGAAAGCGGCCGTGTCGCGCGTTTCGTCAGCAACTACCGCTGATTGGGTGGATGGAAGTGGGACGGTACTTTCGCAACTATTGCACTTTATGAGCAAAAAAGACTTCTGTGTCAGAAAGAAGGCAGCTGCAGTGCCCAAGAAGTTTTCCTGACCACCAAGAGCACGACGCTATACATTTCGTAGCGATTGGCTGATTGATTTCAGGCTCGTGCTCTTCATGCGGGAAAGGTGATTGTTTTTCGCAATCCACAGGGGGTGGTCGGTCGTGCTCGCAAGCAGTTTATGACTTGATTAAAGTTTGACTATCTTGGCACTTCGGTCGGTCGGTCGGTTTCATTTTGGCCAGTTTTTGCAGTCTGATGCATACCGGTGGCTTCATTTGACGTTACAAAAGGAGACCGTTGCAAACAGGCTGTGGTCGTTTTGGTCGGACGGAGATATCAACGATCTTGTATAGCCCTTCACCCCTCTCCTCACGCGTGTCTTGCGTCAGCAATACATTTGAGGACGACATAAGGTCAGTAGCAAGCCTGTAGCGTCCAGCTCGTCGACGATCCTGCGTATGACGATCATGACGCTGTGACACCTTTACGATTTCACATACACTTGTATCCGTGCTTGTGTAATTTGAGCGACTTTTCTCTTCCGGATACATGTACCGCGCAACATGCAATTTCGGTGCAGCTAGTGTACGCCCTTTCCGACGTTCCTGAGCCATAATTCGGACCGATTTAAATCATTGTGGTAGATGCTCAGTTCCGACCCGTGTTTGATGACGCGAAGGTGGCTTAGACAAAGTGCGAGTCAGTTGCGTAGGTCAAGCTCCTGCTCAAGAAAAACGAACTTTACCACTGACGTGTGACGCCGCCACAAGCACGCAAATGGTTTTTAACATGTCCTACGTATTAGGCCATAAGTTGGCTGTGAGCTGTGTTCCAGCACGCCCCTGCTATCACCAATGAGCGTTCTCCTCTGCTCTATAGTTGTCCATCGAGCCGTCGGGAAGAACGGAAAGACCGTGCTATCAAATTTGTCCCTTACGATTAAACTGCCTTTTTATCCACGATTGTCTGTTCCGTCTACACGTGTCCCTACCTCTTGGGCAGCTTCAGCATGTTGATGATCGTGCTCACGTTGCAGTCCCAGTGCACTGCAAGACGCTCTGCGTGGCCGCTGTAACGCACTCCGTAGCATTATTTCTCGCGAAGCTGTGCTCAAAGATCCAGCGCTTTACCCTCGTTCTTTCGTAGTATTACAGCCTCAACATATCGAACCGACGAAAGCATCTTGTGGTGCTGCGAGCAGAGCTTGCTCGTTGTGTATTTACAGCTCGCGATAGTGCCGTTTCAATCCGTGGCGTACGGAGACTGAAGTAAACATGAAGGACACACCAAGTCGATTAAAGGATTGAAACAGGCGCGCAACGTTGATGTCCACGGCCAATAAGTTTGTCTAGAGCAGCATAGGGTTTCGGCTGCAGGCGGACCGGTCGTTCTTCGAGTGGCAGTTCATTCCATAGCGTGTGGCTTGCGCTCTCGACGGTGAGGAAAACGTTATTTGTACTTTATCAGGAGCGCTTAAATGCAAAGTATCCAGACGAAGGTAGGCGCACTGAAGTAACATGATCTAAGCTGACTTGTCGACTGCTGCAGAATATATGCTGGCAAGGAGCCGGTACGAAATCGGTATGTCCTACTAGCTACTGGATCCGCTGGAATAGCGGCAGCTCTCACCATTGCTCCATGCACAATTCTCGATTTGCGCACATTTCCTTGATACAAGAACGATTACCAACCTCCTCCATTTTGCTTCGGTGGATTGCGCGAAGGTGTTATTCCAGGCTGTCTTAGATTGACTGCCGGCGCTTGTTCGATTTACTACTAGTCCCGAGCTCGTTTTGTTAGACAAGATCATTGAGCTTTGTTTGCAGTATTTAAAGTATAAGTCTTCGACTATGCAGAAGCCAATATCCGCTCGAGATTAGTATAACCCAGCATCTTCTACGTCGTCATCGTTCAGGAGTTGGCAGACCTCTTCGACTGAATCGCCGCGGTATCGAGAAGGAATGTAACTTTAATGCAAAGGCCATCTTAGATAACAGGCATGTCTGTTGTTGCCTAATCAGCATCCGCTAGCTAGCATTAGCAGTAAAACGAAGTGTTGGCGTATAAACCTTTAGCGAGATAAAGCTCCTGCTGCATCAAACACAGTCGTTACCGCTGATGTCGAGCGAGGAAAAGTCGTGCGTCGACTTCACTACCTTAGCCTTGTAAGCAACCACCTTGCTGCGCGTCCATGAGAACGAGTTGTCCCAGAAAAGCACCACTGTACCATCTTCTGAGGCCGTGAAGGAGCTCGCAACTGGCGTCCCGCTCGTAACGCGTTCTGGTGCGACCTTGTTACTTTCCTCAGCACCACCCATGCCTTGTGTCCGAAATTTCACTGCGAACATAATATCCCGTTCCTTTACCACGTACTCCCAGCAGAGTGTATCATTGGCACTCATGCGGAACGGCAGTTGCAGTATGCCACCCGCTTGAATATCCGCGCGAGTTGCTCCATCTTCGCAAAGCAGCAAGAACGTATTGCGCCCGAGGTAACCAGTCTGAGGGATGGCATGCGTGGTACTTCGTCCGCCGAGTAGTTTCGGCAGCATGTCCCGTCCACCTGCAAATTCTAACAGTCGCTCGAGAGAATTGCCTTCCATAGACGCCTTGCGCAGCTGGGTTTCTTGGAGCATGGGCTTGAATGCGGCCCACACCTTGTCGAAGATCCAAGGAGCATGCAATACTAAGACTCTGTGCATCGACTCTGGATAACATTTTGTAGCGATTGACACAAGTGGATGAATCCGCTTGAGCAGCTTTGGATTGAAACGCGCGATAGAAAAGCCCGACAGATCGCGAACAAGAATCATCTGCACTAGCTTTTCTTTTTGCCGACTCAATTGGTCAAGCTTTAGAGCATAATGCTCCATCAAGTAGAGATAGAAAGTCTGCCACTCCTCTTCTGTGACATCAGTCAGTAGTTTGTGAAAGTCGGCGTAGCCTGTCATTTCAAAGTAGAACACGTGATCGTCGGGCGTAGAGAAAACATCGTACGCGTCGAGGAATGGCAGGTGAGAAATGATTTTCTGGTAGTGAGGGAGCTCGTCAGTCGTCATGTTGTTTCGGACTATGTCGTCACGAATATCGTCAAGTTTGAGTTTCTGCCGCATTGCCAACATTTCGCGGTATTTGGTGGCAGCCACCGAAACATTCAGCTTATAACCGCGTAAGAAGCGCAACAGACGGACGTCGCCAACCAGCTCAGCGTACTTGACATGGCGTTCAGTCTTGAGTTCTTCTTCCAAGCTCAAGCGAAGTGCTACAGTACCAAGATGTGTCAACTTATGCATCAAAAGGAACTTGGCTTCTAGACAATTGGAGAAAGCACTCACCGTCAAGACAATCCTTTTCCTCTTGTGCATTCTCGGATGCAATAAAACCACGCCACTCGGAATTTTCATCCACAAGGACCTTCGATGCTGATGCGTGCACGACTGGGATTTCAATCAATCCCTCCGTCATCTCGTCTTCGTCCTCGAGATTTCTACACGAGTAAAACTTCTCAAATCTTGCAAATGGAGCTCGTTCATGATGGTCAGGAAGACTAAGACGACGCGCTCGCTCCTTTTCCATGACTTGAACCGCCCACTCCTGTGAAATTGCCCGTTGTTTCAGTTCCCGTACCTGTATTTTCTCGGCTTCGCAAACGCGTCGCTTGCGCTCTTCCTCGGACGCTTTAATTGCTGCAGCTTGGCTGCATCTACGAAGCATTTCGTCCTGCAACTTGGCGACCTTATACTCCTGTACACGACGCTCTCGCTCCTCTTCCTCAGATATGATTGAGTACTCGACGTTGATTTGACGAACAACAGCGACTTCATCCTCTCGGTCCTTCTCCTCTTCGATGCGGCGTCGCTGCTCTTCGTCTGCCAAGTCATCAGCCAATTTCTTGTTAGCAGCACGCTCCGCTTCCAAAGCTGCAAGATCCTCGGGCAACTCTTCAACAGCATCTCCATTTTCGGAAACCAATAACATCTTTGCGCTTTCATAGCGATCAGTGCGCGGCTCATGCTCCTCTGCACGAACGTCTGCTTGCTTCTCGTCCATTGTCTTCTGTAAGCTAAAACTATCTTTGAATAGCAGGAAAAGACGCATTTGTTTCACACTACAGTGGCCGTGAATCAAAACGAGATTAAAGTTAGTCTCCCGCTAATTTGGTATCCAGGATCTGGATGAACACGTTCTCGTGTCTATGATTGCCGGGTCCTAATTACGTCCTTTTCAAAGCCTCTAAAGGTTGTCGAGTGACGTTAGGGGTGGTAACACATGATGATGATGATGTAGAGTAGCGGCAAGCTTGTGCATCCACTCTTCTATTCGAGACGTAAGTCGCATGTCAAGTAGCAATAACATCCTCGAGCTTTCGAACAAGTAGGAGATCTTCAGTCGCTGGGAGTACGAAGCGAGTTTGAAAAAGTTTCAAACCTCTCTGGCTATTCTGACCTCAAACGAAAGCTTCACGGGAAATGGTGGTCAGCGCTCTTCTAGATACGTATCAAACCTTATGACTAAAAGAGGGGTTATGCACACCATGTTCGCTGTCCTCAGCATGAGATGTAGAGACGTAGCTTACGCCGTTGACAACTCGGTAAAATGAAGTGATCGAAAAAGAAGAAGTATAGCCCTCGCTGTATAAACAGACCCACCTTCTTAGCGTCTTGACAATGCAACATTGTACAAGTGGTTCCACGCGAATATATTCATATGGCTAGCTTCAATTGATTTTGTGCGTGGAACGAGAGTCAGAGGAAGCAGCACCCAGAGAATGAGAGATTTCTTGCAGCGATACTTTCTTCTAAGACTCCAAGATACTCGAAGCGTATGAAGCGTCTGCATTACTTGTGACGCAATGTGAAGTTCTTGTTGAGTTTAGCACGGATTAGCCAGGAGTGCATGGCTCTCGTAGAGGTCGATGTAATAGCAAAGCATATTGTTCCAACGATGAGAAAAAGACGAGCGTGGCACATGGAGACCAGAGAAGACGTTACGGCATTAAAGAAAACGCACCAAGTTCGGTGAAAAGACTGAACCAGGCGCTGTAGAAGCGCGAAACGGTGGCATCCACGAATGATTAGCTCGCAGCGCCACTAGATGCTTTCGTGGATCATCAAGCACAGCTTTACGAGAAAGAATGCTATGGGGCATGTTGCTAGAGTGTTCCGCAAAACACTGAGGACCATCAATATGCTGGGAGCAAAGTGCAGCGCATGGAACCCTTTCAAAGTAGATATAGGAATTGTAGCTAGGAGAAAGTATCCACCAGGCAGCATTGTCACGGCTTCCTATCAATCCATATCGTTATGACAAAGACTCGGACGCTGTTTGCATGCGCATTGGACGTGCTAACAACGGCTGATGCCTTCACAAAAGCTAATAAAACCACTCAATACGCGGAGCAATGGAGCAATGGAGTGGTCAAGGAGGTCTACAACGAAGACGATGACGTGAGCAACGTGCCAAATCATCCGGCACGACCAAAGAATGTGGAGATCGTTCCAGCCTACAAGGTCAAGCAGGGATCCCGTAAGGCTTTTGTGCACAGGTGGGTGACAGTAGCGATTGTGTATCATGGCTGCAAGATTAAATACCTTGTTATGACATGTCTGCTCAGCTTAGCGCACGCCGAAAGCTATGCAATCGATCTCATGTGGGACATGGTATGTCGATTTGTGCTACACGATCTTCCTCTTGCATTCTACGACGACTGGGTCCGCATCGCGGGTGAGGAGGCGGCCCACTTTAATAGCTGGGCGCATCGTCTCACGGAGCTCGGTAGCTTCTACGGCGACCTCACAGGCCATGGAGGTCTCTGGGATGCAGCGTACGAAACTCGCGACAGCATTTTGGCACGTCTGGCAGTGGTGCATCTTGTTCATGAGGCCCGCGGACTCGATGTGTTCCCAAACGCTGTTCAGAGGTTTGAAAAGGCCAGCGACACAGCAAGTCTGGAAATCATCAGCAAGAATTACCGTGATGAGACCACGCACGTAGGAGCTGGAGTGCGCTGGTTCCGCTACATCTGTGAGCGGAATGTCAATGATCCCATCCAAAAGTTTCACGAGATTATACCGCAGTATTACAAGGGTACCCTGAAGCCGCCTTTCAACAAAAAAGCACGCGACAAGGCTGGAATGTTGGAGGAATGGTATATCCCCCTTAGCTCGGAAAAAAGCTAGTACTGTGAGAAAGAAATCTACTAGTGCTGAAAAAAATGACCAGACCATCCATGAGAACGGACCCATCTACATCGTAAAAGGAAGACAATGCTAGAAGCAGGTGAGACTTGAGACGATAAATGAGTGCAGCACTTACAATGAAAAAAAGAGTATATGCAGCGATGAAAATCATCGTATAGGTGACGGTAACGACAGGAATGTCACTGCAGTTGCAAACTATGCCCTACATCTTTGCTGTGGCTCAATGCTCTGACTACATCTGGGGGGTCGACATGTCCAACAACACGCCGCATGTCCCTTCCGTAGACGAGCTGCGAGCGAGACGGATGTAGCCATCTTCGCCCCAATACGTTCCCCACGAGTTGCGAAGCTTGATCGACGAAGAATCATAGCCCACTGCAACAACAGCGTGGTCGAGCCGCTTAGAACTACACGATGATATCACTCCACCCGTGTACTGCTTCCAAGCGATGTTTGCTGAAGCCACCGCTACGACAACTGGATGCTCCTTGATTGCACTTAGCAATTCAGCCTCACCCGTTAGTTTCGAGTACCCTTTGATCCCAGTATCGCGTGAGGTGCAGCTTGAACGGCACGACATTTCATTGCCTCTTGTCGACGTGTATGGGTAGCTGTCTTCAGTACAAAGGCCATTCTGCAGCATGAAATCGAACGCATATGTTGGGAATCCTCCGTTGCAGCCCCAGTTTCGGGTATCACAGCTGACTAACTGCTGCACCGAGTATTTGGTGAGAGAAGAGTTTTCGTTTGTAATGCACTGCGCAGTTTCGACGGCCGAAACTGTAGCAAACGCCCAGCAAGAACCGCAGGATCCTTGGCTTTGAATCGGAGCCATACATTTGGACGTAGACCAGTCCACAAAAGTAGACCTCTGCTCGGTCTTGTCTAGCAAAGACAACGGCTCGGTATCTGCTGCGTTTGTAGTCGGAGCGAGCGTTGTTCCAAGTGGAAGTAAATTCCGCAAGCTCAAGAAATCGTAGCTGGTCGAAATCGCGTCGAGATGACTGTCGCTCTCATTGCCCGAGCTCAATTTATTGATCAAGCTTTGAATGAAGGATCGAAGAGATTTGAGAAACGAAGGGGAGTCCAAGCTCATATCGTTAAGGTTACTGGTCGATTCGGATCCAGTGCCAGTACGCACTTGGCGCTTGGTTGTTCCGCTGTCACTTTGTCCGATGTATGAGTTCAAGATGTACGTACTGAATTCTCCGTCAGTCATGGCTGAGAATGGCGACATGATGGAAAAGTTCGCGTTTGGGTTGGTGGCCTGCGCGGTGGCAACTCTTTGCTTGCTTAAGAAAATGCGTTGGCGAAGATCCTCTTCTTGGTCATCCACGCTACGATCCTCTGATTTTGGCCACCAGCCGTTCTTTTGTGCAATGTCGCCGTACTTGCTCCTCCACGTATCCAGATCGGCTTGGACCGTGCCAATCTCTTGGAGGTATCGCTGATAGTCGATATCAGCGTGCATTGGCCGAGCAATAGCAGGTGTTATCGAGAACATCGTCACGGCGGCCGCAATTGCGTAGTAATAGATTGAAGTCTGCATTCTTATACAGCAAGGCTTGGCGATAGCGTACACTGAACTGAGTTGGCAGAAGCACTGCAGACGCTGATGTTGTTTCCGTTGCTGTCAAACTTGTCGATATGAAGGTGAATTTAAGAATGAGGTGTTGGAAGACTGTCTTTTGCACATCATAGTTCTTTCATTGTGTGTGATCCTTGCTGTAAGATTATCGACCAGCTTGTTCACGTGAGTCAATTGAAGATCGTTCCAGTTCCTCATAGAGCAAATCAAACTGCCAGCCGTTTTCGCCCTGTGGAGGTAGCCACGCTCACACAGCGACATGTTTGAATGTCCCTACGTTTCCCGCCATATTCAACACTCCATGTTTCACAACAAATGCCTCTACGAAAATTCACGTTGACAAGAAACCGATTTATTCAATGCTCTGCGTCTTCTCTTTGCCTTCAAGTGGATACCACAAACTGGTTGTCTACGGCTC
>NQFO01003687.1:0-10800 GCA_003991265.1 Pseudoperonospora humuli | reverse complement strand
CGCATTCTACCAAAGCAGCGGGTTGGAGTGGCGCCACCGAGTATGACGAACTCACGGTTTGGCTGCTGTGCTTTCCAGTCAAAAAGCTGTGAAAGCAGTCGCTTCTGTGCTGCGTCATTTGCGCTCCAGCACGTCTCAAGTCTTCCCGATACGGCAGCTACTGCGCTGTCCATGGCGTCGTTTATCAGTGGAGCTTCCGAGCAAACGACAAGTAGCTGAAGACTCGCACGCTCCAGTGTCTCGTCGATAAATCTCCATTGCATGTTACTTAGGAGCGCATTTTCACGTGCTTGCGACCCACCAGGCTCTAATCTGCTACTACGCAAGTCCAGCACAAGCACGCCAATGCTTCCAACTTCATACAAAAACTCTTCCCCGCGGCCTGGCGCTACAAGCTGCTTGAAACTTGTCAATTCTTTCTCCAGTTTGGCTTTCTCCGTCTCCATCGCATAAAGCGTTTTCTCGATCCGCCTCACATTGTCAAGTTCGTGTCGTTCCTGCTGCACCTTTTGCTCCTCAGCAGCTTTCGTAATGTGGTTCGACAAGACGCAGATCTGACCAGTAAACGCCAAAGCTTTTTTCGCAATTGTTACCAACTGGAGCTATCAAAACGAGTTCAGCACGATATGAGGATCGTGGCCAATTGATTGACCACACTGAGCACTCCGTACCTCACGTTCACCAACTTGTCTAAAGTCGTGGTCCCAAAGCTGTCGCTGATACTCGTGGAATAATCGTCTCGCACATCTCGTGACAGTACGAATGACTTGCATCTACATCCAGCAACAACAAACATTGCATCGTTCGACACAGTCATCGAGTAGCAGAGAGAGAAAGAGAGAGAGAGAAAAGTGCTACCTGCAATGTTGGTCGTTCATGGTCAATGGCAAACTCGTCTCGAGTTGTGAAGTGGGGGTAAATATCTGCATCATTCCACATCATGAGATTGCTTGCATTGGCAAGAACAAACTGCAAAGGAGACGACAGCGTCCACTGTCTTTGATACGCCCCTCGAAGCACTTGCATGGCCTTTTCTTCCATCATTGCCCAAGTCGTTGCCGTCATCGTCTCATTGGCCAAGCCTTGGCCATAAAGCAACAGCAGCTGCACTGCCTTGTCAAACTGCCGCTCCATTGCCACTTGTCCGCCCAAATGCAGCACCAAGTGCGTCTGATCCTGTTCAATCCGTTGGCGAACATTTGTCCATAAAGTCCCTTGTCCACTCTCAAGATCATAAACATTATTGCCATTCACAACAAGAAGCTGCCACTTGTTGCCCTTTTCCAGACTTTGAGTCCGAAAAGTTGCTCCTTTCGTCTCGACATCTTGCTTTCGAATGCCCCCAAATGTGACGTGGTACCTTTTCCCAGGCACCAAACGATCAAAGACAAAGACAAGAGGTTCATTGGCTTTACAGTGCATAGAAACTTGATATTGAGGCATCTCCACCATGCAAGTCGTTGCAATGTCCAGAGTCGACACATGTGCGGTCACAAGTGCATAGCGATTCACTTCGAGCAGCACCCGCGCCCTCTGAAACTCGATTTTGCCCACAACTGGCCCGACAACCACTTGCACGTCTGCCAGTGCATTGTAAAAATGAATAAACAAGCAGTGAGGAAGCCATTTCAAAGAGGATCGAAATGAAAGCGGAGGAAGTACCCTCTCGAGTGGTCACAATCACATTGTTCACAAATATTTCACCCGGACGAAGGACGGGAGGAGGTCGACAACGCATACAAATGGCTTGCAAGGACCGTTGCATGTCCATCAAATCGTCTTTGAGTCTTGTAGGTTCACTCGCAGCATTTCCCATGAACAAATCGGCGACTCTCCAAATGCGCAACTTGAAGTGAAGGGAGCACTCACCTCCTAGGATTACCTTGGTGGATACTTTTTCATATTCACTATTTCCTCTATCCACGGGTCTGCATTTTATTGACCATGTTGTTGATGGCGGCGTTTACGTCTCGGTCCCGGTACTTGGCACTGCACTCTGCGTGGTCACAACGGAGCACTCATTAGTTCTCTTCAGACTGAATTTCAGCTTGGATGCGTGGTAACACAACGCCTTTGCGCTTACTAGCTTCGTAGCTGACAGCGTCTGGTGGCACTGCAAGCAGAGCTTGCTCGTCATGAACTCGTCCATGAACACCAACACCGCGCACTTCTGCAACGCCCTGCCAGCCCTTTCACCGGACTGGGCGCGTATCTTTTGGTGCCATCGCGGGAAAGCATTTGTGCGTATCAGTCACTGAGAGATCAACACGGACTCGTGGGAGTCTCCAATCTCACCAGATACTCTCAGCTCAAATGCAAACCTCGTGAGCAGGTGGTGGTTAACACTGGCGTGATGATTCGTGAGCACTTCGAAAATGCCTCCAATTCTACGTGCTGATCATATTTGAAGGATTTGGTAATGATCTCATCAAGAAGCAAGCAAACGTGAATGTGACCATGCGTGTGTGCAATCGTACCGACGATACGGATGTGATGGAAGCGTTGCAGATGCGAGACATTCTAACGCCAGATAGCACCGACTGGAGCGCGCAGTGGATTTCGTGGCCAAACCGTATTCAAGAAAATGGTCTAGCGTTCTACGTTCGACTCCTGTGGAAGTTCCAGAGCGCGATCGAAAGGAGGATGGCGGAGCGAGGAGGGAGTCCAGGCGCTCTCGCAATTTCCTGTGTCATCGACTTACACGAGAGCGCACATTAAGCTCAATGCAATTTGGAGGAAAAGTACCAGTACGCTAGTCGCTCTTTGCCAATCAATTGATGAGCGATGGATACGGTGCGTCATTTTTGCTGTATCAGTCGTAGATTGAGGGCGAGAAGAGCACCGGCAAGAGCATGCGTCTGGCGTGGATTTCATGTATCAGCCACACAGTCTCCTTTGGGTTCGCCACTCAACAGGCTAAGTATGAGCCATCCACCAATCACAGTCGAAGTGCGGGTGCATGGAGCCTTTCAGAAGGTAGATAGAAAAACAAACGTGGAGATGGAAAGTACCCACCCAGATAGACCTGGATATTGACCTAGATAAAAGCATTTAGCCAACGAGACGGTAATGGCAGTGCTACTGAACAAGAGGAAGGAGGTACTGCGTATGTACCGCGAGATACTGCGCACGTCGCGCATGTTTCCACATCGTAATGAGCAGGGTCAGCTCTGGTCGTCGGTATTGCAGACGAACGCGCGCAAGGAGATTGAGCAGAACCGCTACGAGACGGTAAGGTCATTATTGTTTGACAATATGACAATCACAGATATCCTGATGGCAGATTTGAGTGTTAGGACGACGAAACAATCTCGAAACGCATTCTTTTTGGCTGGAAGTGTATACAGGAGGTCCAAGAAAAGGTATCAGCGTATACACTCATGTATTGTGACATTGTGGCTCTTATTGAGAAATTGTTTAGTTGATGCAAAAACAGCAAGAACTGTCAACCATGCCGCCCACCTCGAATGATGCCAAGAAATGCTAACTACGACAAGGATTTCAACGGCAAAAGTCGAGTCAACAGTGACAATGTTGTAGTCTGCTTTTGGTGTATAGAGTGTTTGATAGTTGTTTCGATTGACAAGGATCACAATAGCGGCATAAAATGTTGGTTGCTACTAAACTCGAGGTATAGCGTGAAGAGCACGTGCAGTGACTCATAGACGTTCTTGTGGATCGGGATGTCCAGAAGAGCGCATATGACCCGCACGTACTGCTCAAGCCCCATATCGAGATCCGCATTAGGCAGTGTCGTCTTGCTCAAGAGCTCCTCAAACTCTTCTGGCCATACTTGCATGAGACTCTCAATATCGGGCATTGTTTTTGAGTAATGAACTTGTGGTGGTGGCTTTGTCCGATGCAAATCAGCAATGGACTTGATCCAGCGGTCGATATCTCGTGGGGCCTTTTCAGCGTTCTCAATGCTGCGCACTACAATATCCCCGTGCTTCTTCTTGGACGTTGAGCGAAGTTGCAAGTCCAATACCGTTGCATCGGATTGACTCAGACTCGGCTCATCGAGCATCTTGAGACCTAGTTGATCTGGCTGGCCGTCAGGACGTGGTACTTTGAGGAAGGCATCCATGTCTCCCACAGCAGGAATATACTCGGGGATAAAGCACTTGAGTCGCGTCTCCAGCTCAATGTCTTGAGCCTTAAAGCGTCCAATGTACTGGAAAAGCTCACGAATTTCATGTGAGACCTTCAAATGCGCGTAATCACTCTCTTTGTAGCCACCAGCATTTGCCATCATTGCTGCATGGTTCAAGCTTCCTCCCGTGCTGGCGGCACCAGCTCCAGCGCTACTGCTTGTGTGCTGGGCCGCGGACAAAGCAGCGCGCGAGGTTGACTGGGATTCTTCTCCTTCATCATCGTCTTCGTCCTCATCCTCGTCCTCGTCACCGCTCTCTGATTCATCCGACGAACTCGCAGACTCCTGAGCAGCTTTTCGAGCTACTTCAATCCGCTTTTCAGGCGCTTCAAGTGCAGGTTTTGGCGTGGAAGCTATGGTCTCTACAGCAGCCTTTTTGCTCTCACTTAGTGGTGTCTGATATGACGTTACCGAAGATACTGTCTGGTCTTCTTTCGTGGGCTGTCGAGCCTTGGGACTTGGCTGGCCATTGGTATCAATACTATCCCCAGAGTCGCTCAGATCCACTTCTTCATCGAACGGATTATTCTTCACCTCATTACCCACTGCCATTGACGTAGGAGCACCACCTTTTTCATCACGAGCGAGACTTTTTGAGGACACATTCGAAGGCTTTTCAACAGCGACTTCAGACCTTTTCTTTGGACTTTCGACTTCCTGTAGACTCTCAGACAGCTCGAGAGCTTCGTCGAATGGCTGATTCTTGAGCGATTTATCTCGTCCAGCCTGTTTCTTGGGTGAACTGGGGTCTTCGGACAAGATGCTGCTTTCTGACTCGCTCAAGTCGACTGCTTCGTCAAATGGTTGATTCACCAAAGTGCGTTCTGACCCTGCCGTCTTAACCGCAGCACTATCGGATGCTTTTGCACCCGAAACTTTGTCGTTGCGAGCATCGTCCGACTCGGAGAGATCTTCTTCGCTCGAGTCGTCGTCGTCGTCGTGATCATTTGCGCTATCGGAGATGTCTTCATCACTGTCGATATCGTGACTGTCCAGATGCTTGGACTCCCGCTTGGCCATTGTTTAGTTGGTCTCTCTGGCTGAGGGCTCTTGAGTCGTGTAGCGGTAGAGAAGAGTGCGAAGTGGATCTCTTTCCGTCCGTTTGAACTCGTCCGAGACTGGCGCGTCCGTTCACGAATTTTCAAGTTATCACGACTTTATTGAGAAACTATTCGTTGTTGCCATCAACTTCGTATTGCTACGTAGGCAACATTGTGGCTGTGACTCATGCTATAGACAGCATCAAACATTTGCGACCGGGTTCATTTGCTCAATTGAAGATCTGTCCAAACCGATAATGTTCCTGCCACTCAATGGACCTTTGGAGCAGTACATGACCAGCTAGTGACTGTGATGCAACAAGGTCTTCACTATTTTAACACTATGATCATCTCAGAAATCGTGTGTCTATGAGCAGACTCAATCTACCACTCCTCCTCAAGTCTGGTTATCCTCTTCAATCGATTATTTCAGCACCAATCACAGCTTCTGAGCAGAGCTCGTTACAGCTCTCTCGGCTTTGCGCATCTGACGCTGCTCTTTCTTGCTCAAAGCTTTAGTAGCTCCGCCATTACCCAGTCCAGCTAAGCTTACCTGTAACTGTTCACCGAGACAATTTGCAGATTGATCAACCTGATCGTCGACTGGATCGGTCGACAATTTCGGGACAATATCCTGCTCGTCTTCTGCTTCTACATCGTTCTCTGCTTCGTGGGTTTGCCACCGCTACGACAATTTAACGACAAAACCCCACACAAACCCTTAGTAACCGTGTAGCAACAATACGAATGCACTACGTACCTTGGCAAAGTGCTCAAAGCGAAAGCCGTCACAGTCAAGCTTAATGGACATGGGCAGACTGTTTGACTCAATAGAGTCCGCGATTGCACGCACACTGTCATAGTGGTCTTCTCCGTGATACGCAATGTGAATGAACCGTGTGGGTTTGAGCTGGTCGCACTCAATGACCATTATTCGGGCACTCGGTTGGTCCTGATGGACGACCACATATACCTGAAAGAGTCGAGCAGCAGCATAGAGCTCCTGATTGCCACCCCACGTGCCATCTTCTCGCATCCGGTCGCAGTACTATTTCCAGCGAATCATTAGACGTACTTCACAGAGACGTTGACGGTCCTTTTGAATCACCTTTTCAAACTTTTCTTCGTCTTCCATGAACGGCTCAAAGTCAGGACGATGCTGCACGATATAATCGACGATTTTCTGATCCAAAAGTCAGCGAAACCTTGATTAATGCACGTTGAAAGTACACGACTTACTTCACGAACGTCGTCATGCTGCTGTTGGTCGCCAAAAAGCTGATCGCCAAGTGCTCTGCAGCAACAAGAATCTGCAGTTGATGGGACTCTCGACGACAATTCAACACCTATCACGGTACCAACCGACCTACCGGAAGAGACAATTCCCATCGGCTTCCACTTCCTGTAACACGACGAAATGGTGAAAAGCCTTGCAGAGGTTTACCAAATTGATCTTCTCGCCTACATGTAATTTACATCCAATAGCAGCCAATTGCTTCCGCATGAGCTTGAGAGCGTCGTCATCTATGTCGTTTAGGGAGCTCTTCTTCTTGTGCTTTTTCTTGCCTGTGGCAGCAGGGAACCTGATTTTCTGGTGATTAAAACAGCAGAAACAAAGGATGAAAGACTAGTAGAACATGCATCGATCATAACTGCTACGCACAGGAGCCTTCTTGCCCAACGTCTTGACAGCTCCCCGCCTCATATTGGACTGATTCAATCAATGATGAAAACGTGTCATCGTATAAAAAGCAAGCGACTTAATGAAATGCATCGTCTTTTCGACCAATCCTCAGGCGTTATTTGTCACAGCCAGTCAATACCGATTGCAATACGAAAATGGTCGAGACTCGCCGTACGTCACGTCGTCTTCAGGCCAAGGCGGCAGCCATTGGCTCGCCAGTGAACCCTTCGGCGGACCACGCCACTATTTGTAAACCTCGTCGCACACCATCTCCAAGGAAGAAGCAGCAGCAAGAACTGGAGAAGAAGATAAAGAAAGAGGACGAAGGCGAAAAGCAAACAGAGAAGCAGCGAGAACAGGAGAACGAGAAGCAGATGAAGGGTGAAGACAAGAAGCAAATAGAGCAGCAGCAAGAACAAGAGAAGCGGATGGAGGATGATATCGAGAAGCAAAGTGAGCTGCAGCAGCAAAAACCAGAGAAGCAAACAGAGATGCAGCAAGAACAGGAGAACGAGAAGCAGATGAAGGACGAAGACAAGAAGCAAATAGAAAAGCAGCAAGAACAAGAGAAGCAGATGGAGGATGATATCGAGAAGCAAAGTGAGCTGCAGCAAGAACAAGAGAACGAGAAGCTGATGGAGGACGAAGACACGAATCAGACTGAGCAACAGCAAGATGTAGTAAATTTTATTGACTCAAATACTGAATCCGATACGACAATGAAGCAGAGTATAGAGACGGCAAGTGAAGGAAAAAAGGACGAGGAGGACATTACACAACAGGACGAAGATGAAGGAGACGACGAGGATGTGGACCAATACGTTCGTGTGATATATGTCTAGGATATGATGACTCTATCGTGTCTTGTACTGACTCGCTCTTTTCTGCCACAGGCTTTCCTCGCTGCGTCGGGACTGAATTTGTCAATGAAGGCCAGTGATTCTTTCCCGAAATCCTCTTTGACAAGCTCAATGCCGTCGGCACCTGCACTTTTGAAGCGACAGCTGGTACCGAATCAGCTCGACAGCGGCGCATCAGAGTATCAAGAATTTTTCAGCTTTGATGGATCCAAACGCTCGACGGCGGCCACAATGCGTGCAGATGCGCGGGCATCAGAGGAGGCCAAGGTGATTGCAGCGGGTCAAAAGGCCGTCGCCCACTCGGAGCGACAACGTGCCGAATCTCAAAACAAAAAGTTGGCAGGTCGTCGCTGGCTCAACTTTGAGTCGGAGGAGATGACGGTCGACGCACGGCGCGACTTTGCTCTGCTACGGATGCGAAACTACCTGGACCCGAAGAAGTTCTACAAGAGCTCTGACCACTCGCGCACGCTGCCCAAGCATTTTCAGATGGGCGTTGTCATTGAAGGTGCGCACGAGTTTCACTCGGCTCGTCTCACAAAGAAGCAGCGTCGCAAAACCTTCACGGACGAGATAATGGCGGATGAAGCTGTGGTGCAGTATACTCATCGCGTGGCCGGGAATATCCAGGCAGCGCGCAGTAACAATCAAAGCCGCAAGAAGAGACGACGCAACTAGATGAAGCAAGTGACGAACCCGTTGCTAAGCAAGATAGATGTGTTTTTCACTTAAGTGTTTGTATCACTTTGGTTCTGTGGGCGTACAGCTCATTTCACGAGAACATGTGGGTGATGATTATACGACAGATACAACCTGTGACTTGCACAAATGCGTCTAGCTATAATTAATTGCTTTTCATTTCATCGAGACATTTCTCGCGAAATTGTCAGCTGTCTGGATATTATCAATTCTAAGAAGACGGCGTTTCTATGGCTTCAGTAAGCGCTCGACTTCACAAATGCTGGGTTTCTAAATGTGCTCGAATTGTGGTCCATTGCCAACCTTCACACGCTTCAAAGGCTTGATTGACTACACCAAACAGACCTTCTTCGACAACTGACTAAACCTTCTCATATGAGTCGCATTGCACGGTATCTCGTGAAATGTACGCAGCATTTCATTTCTCTTGTTCCGTAGCACTGTCATAATCGTCTCGTTGGCTCAATGTTTCTTACAAAACTTTCTATCACAAATTATCTTCCTAGGATCACTTCAAGTTGCGCATTTGGAGAGTCGCCGATTTGTCCATGGGAAATGCTGCGAGTGAACCTACAAGACTCAAAGACGATTTGATGGACATGCAACGGTCCTTGCAAGCCATTTGTATGCGTTGTCGACCTCCTCCCGTCCTTCGTCCGGGTGAAATATTTGTGAACAATGTGATTGTGACCACTCGAGAGGGTACTTCCTCCGCTTTCATTTCGATCCTCTTTGAAATGGCTTCCTCACTGCTTGTTTATTCATTTTTACAATGCACTGGCAGACGTGCAAGTGGTTGTCGGGCCAGTTGTGGGCAAAATCGAGTTTCAGAGGGCGCGGGTGCTGCTCGAAGTGAATCGCTATGCACTTGTGACCGCACATGTGTCGACTCTGGACATTGCAACGACTTGCATGGTGGAGATGCCTCAATATCAAGTTTCTATGCACTGTAAAGCCAATGAACCTCTTGTCTTTGTCTTTGATCGTTTGGTGCCTGGGAAAAGGTACCACGTCACATTTGGGGGCATTCGAAAGCAAGATGTCGAGACGAAAGGAGCAACTTTTCGGACTCAAAGTCTGGAAAAGGGCAACAAGTGGCAGCTTCTTGTTGTGAATGGCAATAATGTTTATGATCTTGAGAGTGGACAAGGGACTTTATGGACAAATGTTCGCCAACGGATTGAACAGGATCAGACGCACTTGGTGCTGCATTTGGGCGGACAAGTGGCAATGGAGCGGCAGTTTGACAAGGCAGTGCAGCTGCTGTTGCTTTATGGCCAAGGCTTGGCCAATGAGACGATGACGGCAACGACTTGGGCAATGATGGAAGAAAAGGCCATGCAAGTGCTTCGAGGGGCGTATCAAAGACAGTGGACGCTGTCGTCTCCTTTGCAGTTTGTTCTTGCCAATGCAAGCAATCTCATGATGTGGAATGATGCAGATATTTACCCCCACTTCACAACTCGAGACGAGTTTGCCATTGACCATGAACGACCAACATTGCAGGTAGCACTTTTCTCTCTCTCTCTTTCTCTCTCTGCTACTCGATGACTGTGTCGAACGATGCAATGTTTGTTGTTGCTGGATGTAGATGCAAGTCATTCGTACTGTCACGAGATGTGCGAGACGATTATTCCACGAGTATCAGCGACAGCTTTGGGACCACGACTTTAGACAAGTTGGTGAACGTGAGGTACGGAGTGCTCAGTGTGGTCAATCAATTGGCCACGATCCTCATATCGTGCTGAACTCGTTTTGATAGCTCCAGTTGGTAACAATTGCGAAAAAAGCTTTGGCGTTTACTGGTCAGATCTGCGTCTTGTCGAACCACATTACGAAAGCTGCTGAGGAGCAAAAGGTGCAGCAGGAACGACACGAACTTGACAATGTGAGGCGGATCGAGAAAACGCTTTATGCGATGGAGACGGAGAAAGCCAAACTGGAGAAAGAATTGACAAGTTTCAAGCAGCTTGTAGCGCCAGGCCGCGGGGAAGAGTTTTTGTATGAAGTTGGAAGCATTGGCGTGCTTGTGCTGGACTTGCGTAGTAGCAGATTAGAGCCTGGTGGGTCGCAAGCACGTGAAAATGCGCTCCTAAGTAACATGCAATGGAGATTTATCGACGAGACACTGGAGCGTGCGAGTCTTCAGCTACTTGTCGTTTGCTCGGAAGCTCCACTGATAAACGACGCCATGGACAGCGCAGTAGCTGCCGTATCGGGAAGACTTGAGACGTGCTGGAGCGCAAATGACGCAGCACAGAAGCGACTGCTTTCACAGCTTTTTGACTGGAAAGCACAGCAGCCAAACCGTGAGTTCGTCATACTCGGTGGCGCCACTCCAACCCGCTGCTTTGGTAGAATGCG